>JASDQU010815974.1:0-11011 GCA_032191745.1 Picea mariana
ATAGATCCATAAAATAAGTACAATGATGCCAAACCTAGAAATCTCCTCTACACAGAAATACAACTTCAATATGAGGATATATGAGTTTAGTGTTCTGAGTTTCGGCCTCACTAGTTGATTCATGGCCTCCCAGCTTAACAACTTGTTTTGTGAATGATGTTATTGTGGGTGATGCTGAGATAGCTCATAGACCTCACAATATGGCTTGATTTGGTATGTAGTGACTACGACCTAGCCCTCTTAACCTCACAACTGCTACAACCACCAAAAACTCAGCCCTTCTACACTCTTCACGCAGCCTCTACAACAAAGTGCAGCCTCTTGGCCCCTAGTATGAAGGGATTGACCCCTCTTCTCATGCCTTGGCTCAAAACTTGGCTAGAGATGAAGTTTGAGTGCCTTCATATCTCTTTCTTGGCCTCCTAAACCTTGCAAGAAACTCACCTCAAATCTGATCTGCAGTTGAAACCCTCTTGGTGTCACCCACCAACTCAATGATCTCCTCGAGTCACCCCCCTTTCTTATAAATCTCTAACATGTGGTAAACTTATAACTAACTTGGAGATACATTAAATCATATGTCTTTGGCTTGCATGACACCTTTCCTAAGCCAAGACACATGTCCTCGTTATAATATTTTAATAATGTCATCATCCTATAAGTCTACAGTTTCATCTTCAAAACCCTCTGTTGAGCCCTCAACTCATGCAACTTCAAAACCACCATCGAGGGGTAATCCTCCTTAGAATTACCCCTTTGGCTAGATACCTTTCTAATTTATAGCTTCAAGAATAGAAAATACCCCTCTTATGGTCACGTTGAACTTGCCAACCTTACATTGGGGATCCATGTATGGTACTTGGATCCTCCTACCCCTCCCCCCCCTTCTGAAACAACTATTTATCTTTCCTTGACACATGTTCAGCAGATACCGACTACCCTTGTAGCTCTTAAGGCACCTACGCAGGCCCATGTTGAAATCTCTACTCCAACCCTAGATACTTTGTTATCTAGTAATTTCCTTGTTGTAAATCGAATTAGCAACTCACAAAATTGTTGTTGTTTCTCTAGTTAGCATCATCGGACAGAAATTCTCCCATATTGGTCATGCTAATTTGAACAAGGGAGAATGATACATTCACTCATGAGGCCATGTTGTTTTGGCTAGTGGTGAATGGCCCAGGGGTAGTGTTTCTCCTATTAGTCATGTTGATTTGACTAGGAGTGAAGAAGACTTGAGATTCTCTCACATTGCCTACTCTAGGATGGAGTGATTTATTTTTTATAGGGAAAGTTTGACTTGTTTACAAGTCTAGTCTAATGTTGAATATGTAGGCTCAAGAGACCTTTTGTGATGAAGGGTTTCTTGGTGGATCTACTCAAAATTAGAGTCCTATATTAATTAGACATGCATGTGAGGAGAAGAACAACCAACAATGCTCATGAACAACTTTTCTAGTAAAGAAGAAATGCAAAGAAGACAAGTCAAATCCCATTAAACTATTGAAGAAACCCTGGAAAGCATTAAAGAAGATATTGAAGACAAAAGTACAAGTCAACCCCACAAGTAAAATAAGGTGACTCAAACTGTATAAATAAAGGCTAGATCATTTCATTTTGACACGTCATCACAACTCTTCTCATCACATGCGCAAGTCCCAGTTGTAGTTGTAGCTACAGTTGCAGTTGTTAGTTGTAGTTGCAGATACAACTACAGCTGTGGTTGTCAGTGACAGTTGCAATTGCAGCTGTAGTTGCAGTTGCAGTTACAGTTGCAATCATAGTTACTAATTGCACAAATTTTGAGGTGTGTTATCTTGTCTAGGATTCACTATATTTAAGGGTTCTTCCCCATACAAGGGCAAAATTATTTATGTGTCGGGATTCTTCATATTGACAGTGATGTACTTACTGGATGAAATTCTTCTTAAGAAAAGTTGTTGGGTTTTCTCCCAAGGTTGGGTTTCCTAAGATAAAATCTTGTGTCTAATGTGCATGGCTATCCTTCTATGATTCTATTGTTTCCACTACAAATTTATTTTGGTTGAAATTTTTAGTGTGTAATTATTGTATGATAACAATGGCACAAAATTATGTTTGAAATCATAAGGAAATAATTATTAGATATGGAAATTGAAAATTCAACATGGTATGAGAGTTTGGGATCTGAAGAGAAGGGGATCATCTTGAGAGAAAATTGAAAATTCAACATGGTATGAGATCTTGGGATCTGAAGAGAAAGGGATCATCTTGAGACACATTGTTGGGTACAACACAAAAATATTCCTACTATATTTTCCTCAAATAAATATCAATAATTTTTTTTAATGTTTTTAATCTTTTTGTTGTTATTTAGGAAGATTAAGAACATTAAACACAACAAACAAGATGATACATAAAGTTTGTTGATAGGGATGTCCAAATAAGTGTACAAGGAGATGGTCAAAGAACCAAGGGAAATTGAATCAAGGAAGAGTTATCTCAACAACAATGTGCAACAAATGTATGTACTCATTGTTTTATTTGATATGTGCAATCAATGAGTTTTATCGCATTAAATGTTAATGACCAAATGTTTTATTGTTGCCAACATGACGATAAAACATAACCCATTCCAAACATAAGACATGACAACAAGGTAGATATGGGTTGATTCCAAAATTTTTGAGGAATACTTTCCCTTTCCTTGGTTAACATTACATATTTGTTGTGATTTTATATTTTCTTTTATTTACAATTGAGCATGGATGTTTTCTATACGGTGCTCATGTACAAATAAGAGTTATCGAAAATTCAATTGAACTTGGATTGAATATGAGTTGTGAGTATATGTTGGAGTATCAAGCACCACTGACAAGTTTTTATGATGCGATGTATTGTTTTCCAGCCCCCGGTTTATAGATAGTGGATAATAACAAAATTCTAATTAGATCTGAACTTTGTCATAGCATATAAAACAAGTAGGAAACAAAGTATGCATTGGAGACAACAAAAGGGATGTTGAAAGATGACTTGAATAAAAACTTCAAAAGAATGTGTATTGTTCTTGAAGAAATTCTTACTTTGGTAAGTTTAACGATTTCCACAATCTTGTATATTATATTGTAAATGTTGATATAATTGCTTTATTTCTATATTTGTGGTTAGAAGATCTAGAGGAACATAATGAAGCTAATCAGTTGAGCAATACAACTAACCCAAGTACAACATCCCTTGTGAGCATCTCGAGCACTAACAACAACTCAAGTGATGATGGGTAATCATATAATTGAATGTTACAATTTGTTAATTATAGAATGTTTGTTTAAAAAAAATTGTATATGTTCGTTAAATTTTGAGATTTTTGTTTATCACGAACATACATATTGTCCCATTTTGTATGACAAAAGGTCCCCTATCATCATAACAATTACAATTTGATCAAGATATTATCCATTAATATGATGGGGTTATTATTCTATTGCAACATTGTTGTAAATTGTTATGCATGATTTACATTATTACAATGAACATATGTGTGATGAGTTGGTTTATTCATTTAAATGATACAATACATTTATGCAATGATTATTGTAATAATTGTTTAATTTTATTATTAAAATTTGTAATTTTATAAACAACAACAAACAAGATGTTGTATTTGCATAACTTAAAAATATTATATAGAATACTATGCATTTTGACACAAAAATGCAACAATGTTTTTAAGCATTTGTTTGTATACTTTGGATGGTCCAAACAATTCATATAAGAAACAATGCACCTCATGTTATTTAGAGAACTAATGTGAGTTCATTAATTAGAGCACATTGGGCATTGTGGCACCACAACACAATGCCACATTTTAAGTATTTGTGTGCACTAGTGTGTTTTGGATTGCTTCATGCACTAGTGTGCCTAATGTTAATTAGAGCACTAATGCGACATTATTTATATATGCATTGATGCTTCTTTTATTAATATTATAAATCATGCCACTTAATTCATTAGATCATTGAAACATCTATCCTTTTCCAGCACGTTGGTGCATACATTAGAACAATAGAACTGTTACCACCATATCAGTTACGATTGGCACTACACATGTTTGACGAAGTGCATTAAGGTATAATGCATCAATGTGCCTTAAATCAAGTGACTTTGTTGCACTTTATTGTTAGGCGCATCCATGTCCCTTACTGTGTGACACACTAACATGGAATAATGTTCACTAAAATCTCCACCTACTTGGGTTTTTCAATCAAAATAACCTTCATTAAAACTTCCACTAACAATGGGAGAGGTTTTTGAGTATGTCGATTTGATATTTTTTTCCAATCCTATAACACTAAAACCCTCCACTAAAATATTCAATAAACCTTATTTTCCTTTTAGTGAGGTGATTACACTACAAAATGGCGTTGAATACAACATTACTATTAGCAACACTGGCTTTCCATGTGCCAAGGTCCACTTCGATGATTTAATTCTTTCTTATCAACTTATATTTTACTTGAGATGTCATCACCCATGGGGTAATTCACTTTGATTATGCCACCTTAAGATTCTCCAACTACCATTATCAATGCAATTAACTTAAATTACCTTACCTTTATGTGACCTTGTTCAGTGTTAAAATCTTGAAATTTGTGGATTATTGACAATGAATATGACTACACTTAGTAAACAAATGCTAACACCTCATTTTTTAGTTAATTTTGGCCAAGGAGAAAAACATATCTAATACTTTCTAATACTCACTTAGGTAATAGATATAATATTTTTTAACAACTTTGAACACCTATGTATTTATATCTAGGAATATAAGTGAGATCTTTCTAATATAAGTTTATCTTAACACGATATTAATATTAATATTAACATTGTTGAAATAACACAATATTAATATAAGTTTATTTTAGCTTCGGATTTATTAAATTGAAATGACAATTTTTTTTAAGGTAGAATTAATATATCTTAGGTTAATACAAATTTGACCTAGTTTTTATTTTATTTGTGTACATATCTATATATCAAATAACAACATTTTCTTGATTTAAGTTATAAAGGGAGAAAGGAGAGGAGATTTTATAGTTATAGAAACAATTTCAAAGAACCAATATTAATGCATTCAAATTGTTTTGACATTCATACATCCTTATAGATAGGTTATAAGATATGTGAGGAATTTTTGTAGTCATAGAAGTAATTTAAAAGCACCAACATTGATGTACTAGACTTTAAAGTCCACTAATCAAAAGAAGGGCATATATGAAAATATTTTGTAGCAATGATGGGAGGCTACCCACTATGTGCTAAAAGGGAAAACCAAAAGATATTAGGTTATTCCTAGTAACTATATTGGTCCTAAAGGTCTTACCAAGCAGGCATGGTAAAGAGATACGGCATAAATGAGAGTTCATTTGTTTAGGTAAACACAACTCCCTACCTACCTTCCTACCTACCTAGAGGAGGGTGGAAAAACAACTAAAACTTGATTATGTATGGGAACAAGCTTTGAACAACCCTCCTAGGAATTATCAAAGGAAGGGCATATATGAAAATATTTTGTAACAGTGATGGGAGGCTACCCACTATGTGCTAAAAGGGAAAACCCAAAGATATTAGGTTATTCCTAGTAATTGTATTGGTCCTAAAGGTCTTACCAAGCAGGCATGGTAAAGAGATACGACATAAATGAGATTTCATTGTKTTTAGATAAACACAATTCCTTACCTACCTTCCTACCTACCTAGAGGAGGGAGGAAAAAGAACTTAAACTTGATTATGTGTGGGAACAAGCTTTGACCACACCTCCTAGGAATTATCATGGGGTGGGAATATAGGAGAATGCCTTAAAATCCACTGCTAGTTGGGATGGATCTCTTACSTACCTTTTCACTTTCCTTACCATGGGGAAAACAATAAGGTAATATTTTATTTTCTCATTTCRAACAAAAAAAYAGTCTTTCAATCAATGCTAAAGAGGGTTAAAGGAGAGAGGGAGGGAGGTCTCCACAGAGTATCTCAATGACAATTTGAAACTGAAATCAATTTGTTTAGGCATTGGGGAACTACAAAGAGTGGGAGGCATGAGAGGGAAAATAGCTTAGTGGGAGAGAAGGGGGTGGGCACCCCCATTGGTACAATAATCATGTCATGTAAGGAATTTAAACCATCATGAACCAACACCCAACACCAATTGATCGATTTTATTATGCACACACATGCACCCACAAAGTTGTGCCAAATAAAAAAGATGAGAAAAATGAAGCACATAGAAGTACTCCCACAAACAATAAAACACCTTTCTTTGCACACAATTATTATGTACAGACGATTTTCTATTATTGTAATTACCAACACAACAGTACGTCTAGTCCAACATTTGCTAAGATACCCAGTTGGTCATACACAAAAGTTAAGGAGGGAGGGTTTAGTAAGTGAGAAATTTGTCCCACAACCAATCAAAATATATATATATATATATATATATATATATATATAAAGGTATGTTCAAGTAAGGGTATGAGAAGGTCATGGATGGAAGGCTAAGCAAGTAGAAAATCACTACCATAACTAATCTAGAAATATGTTAGAAAAGGTTGATTTCCCATGTTGGCATAAGCATCATGGCATGTAAAGAATTTTAAAGCACCATGAACCGACACCCAACACCAATGTAATAGGTATAATATTGTAGCATTAGACTTTATCATACACATACACACCCACAAAATTGTACAATTAAAAAAGACAAAAAAAAAAAGGCTCCATGACCAATAAAACACCTCACTTATTTTCATACAATGATTATATAAATAGGATTTTCACTTCTTTTCACTTAATGATTATATAAATAGGATTTTATTTTGTTATAAGTGCCAAAACAATAGTACAACCTTTAAATTTTTTTGAAGAACTTTATGTTTACATTGTGCATCCCCATATAATCTTGTATTGTATGCTTAATAGCGATAGTTTAAGGATATTTAGTTTCAACTTTAAAAGAGGAACAATAAGGTGGCTTAGGGCCAAAGGTTGTTGTTTGGGTGGTCTCTAGGTTAGGATGTCGCCCTTTAAAAGATAGTAAATTAAAAGTGGGCGACAGTGCCGGTTAGATTAGGTCAATTCAGTGACACTGAAGTCCCCATTCATTGATGTTGGCTACGAAGAAGACATAGAAGCTGGAGATGTGGGGTCATCCTTGATTATGATGGAAAGTAGAGATCTATCGTATTCTTGGGTACCGAGATACACTGTTAATAATGAATTCAAATCTTTGAAGGTGTACAAAGGACTCTAGCAACTAAGAGACAAAATTGTCTCAAATATCATAGCTATAGGAGACTCAAACATAATTGTTTGAGCCCTCTTGTGAATTGGGTCTAGCTAGAATGGTTGTGGGATATAGTGTTATGTTTATTCACCCAAGTTCTATTCCTGGAAGTAACATGTTAATTCATAATGAGTATATCATTCTAAACATCTTTGAGCCATGAACATTGAGACATACATCATTAACAATTTGGATGTAGTAATGAAAAAAATAGCTCTCTCGAAATCCACCCACTCCCTACCATGATCTAAAAGGGCTAGTCTTAACATCCCCACTAGGGATCAACTATTATAACCACCCAAAGGTGACTTATAGTATTAAAGTTCCATGTAATCAAAGGGAGGGGATAACATTGTCACCTTGTCAATTTTATGTATGTGTTGATTTGAAAATAAAATGGAGAAAATAAGATTGGACATTGGAAATACATCCAATAATAATAATTTCTTCTTTTAATCTTCACCATCTAATAATTTAATTATTAAACTGTGAATTAAAAGATTAAAGATGTGTATACTATTTATGGATAAAAGAATATCTATACGAAAGACGATGATCCCTATTAGCATTCACCGTCATGAGCTAGTATAAACTTGTGTGCAGATGTGCTCGCATAAACTTGTAAAAATAATAATGATTACGATTCTTTCCCTTATGATGACGAGGAGACGGTTGTCCATCCCCATCATCGTGGGTAAGACAAAATGACAACGCAACATTCAATTTCTGGGATCAAAAAATGGATGGAATTGCAATTTCGAATTTTCGTCGAATTTGACACTGAAATAGTCACCGGAAACTCTAGCTAAAACCACCAGGAAGTGAGGTGTTTTAGCATCGGCTCCCAACGGTCATCATTGAGATTGCGATTCTCCATTGTTATAAAAGCTACAGCGTTGGATCAATTGGGTTCCATCTTCCTATCTTCTTTTATTATTTAGATCGATGGGTTATTATTTAGATCGATGGATCAATTTCTTGGAAAGGAAAAGCACCCGCTCCTTGCCAACGATCGATCATTCAGCCAGCAAGAAGCTGCAGGGTTTGATCGATGATTCCATTTTTCTAATTTCTACCTGTTGATTTTAATTAATTTGTTTGGTTTTTTTTTTTTTTTTCCTGTTATTTTAATTCTTTCTTAGTCCATTTTCTTGTATTTGTCTGTACTTGCTTTGCCCTACTTCTCTGTGTTTTCTCGGTGCACCGATTTTTTTTGTTGTTGTGTTTTTAATTCATATCCATGATCATCAGATTGCGAAAAGAAAATCTATGGCTTGGAGTGCATTAAATTGATATGATATCAAGTCATGGTAAGATAAATCGTGATGTTATTGTGAATCGTTTGAAATATTTTATTCCATGTTGTTTCAAAGATTTTGTTTAACGATGCAACGATGTGTGCAGTGCTGTGCAGAAATGCGGATGAAAAAGGTTTTAGCAGACATTGGGGATTGGGGATTGCACGTGCCAAGATTTATGCTAATAATGATGTTCTAACTTATCGCCGAATTGGTGTCTTTTGGAGGTACAAGTAATATTCTCATTTTTTCCTTTTTTCAGTCGAAAGAAAACCTAGTTTAATTTTTGAATCTCTGTATTTTTCAAAGAAAACTAAATCCCTGTGATAATGCTAGCTTTAGTTGAATCTATGTCGAATCTTCAAAAATATGTGAAAGCTAGTTTAAATATTTAAAAATTGGTTGGAACTAGTTAAAAAATCAGTGACGTGATATGGGCTTTGAAAGTTTTCCTGAACTAAATCTGTGATAATAAATCTTGAGGAATGATATTGCTATATACAAAAGATAAGTCAGGGTTATCTTCAATAATTGCATACAGATCTAAATCTGAAATTTTGTATAACCATGTAAGATTTACAAAAGATAAGTCAGGGCTATCTTCAATAATTGAAATTTTGTATAACCATGTAAGATTTCGTTTATGATTTTATCACTTCAATCATTCGTTTAGTTTTTGGAACTTTGTGGTGACAATAAATTCCTTTTGCATTGTGTTGTGTATAGTTAGGTATTAGCATTTTCTAGAGAGCCATGGTGAGTCATGGTCAAGATAATAAAATATAGCTTTGATAATGTTTGATGTTTGTATAAATGTGACAGGCTTTTGTGCATAGGATAGGGCTGTCTCTTTGTTGGCGCAGAAGCTATTTTTTCTGGAGGTCAATGTCCATTTCCTTTATGCAATTTTCTTAAAAAAAAACAAAGATATTCACAACACATTAAAAAATCACTTCTCCCATAGTTTATATAAATTATATTTATATTATTATTCATCGTATTATCGAGTAACATAAAATGGGAATGATTGCATACGATGCCACGGAATCTAATAAAACCCTCCTTGCTTTTGAGATTTCTGAAAAGCTTGAAAGTAATCCATTTCCTTCATGCAATTTTCTTTAAAAAAAAGACAAAGCTATTCACAACACATTAAAAAATCACTTCTCCCATCGTTTATATAAATTATATTTATATTATTATTCATCGTATTATCGAGTAACATAAAATGGAAATGATTGCATACGATGCCACGGAATATAATAAAACCCTCGTTGCTTTTGAGATTTCTGAAAAGCTTGAAAGTAATAAACAAAAAAATATATTTATATTCTTAGTAGTCATTGTCTAATCAAAAACCCTCACTGCTATAGAGATTAAAATATTTATAGAAAGCATGAAATAAATGAAAATGAAAACGAGGGAATGTAATTCAACATCTGACAACAAAATCCTTTCTGGAAGCATAAAATTAATGAATTAGTTGAAACACGATAGTGGTGGACTGTGGATCTTACACGCGACTTTCAGAGAACCATTCTGACACGCTCTCCTAATGTGAATTTTTTCATAACACGACAGCTAGCACACTTGGACGGATTTGACGATGGCATGGAATATGGATAGTTTTCATGAGACGAGTTGAGGTTGAAATTAGTTTTCCTTGCATTAAAACGAAGTTTTCCCTTCACAAACACAAATCTCCATTTTTTTTATTTTATAAATACCATATTTACTATGTGATATTTATTTATTTCTCTGGTATATGATATTATTCTTCTTGCAACAATTACTGCATCTATTTTAACTATGCTTTTGATATTCTCTCTATTTCTGGAATTGTTTGATATTGGCGGCTTTATTTTTTTATTTTTTTTTGGTGCAACCATCCAGTCCTACCACTATAACTTAAGATGCAACCACTCAGCCCGCAAGAATGGCGTACGAGTAAATCCGAATGAGAATCGAACATGAGACTTCATTTTACAAATTTCCTTCCATTTACACGGCACTTGCCAATGGGATATTGGTAGCTTTATAGCTCATGCCTATATTCTCTATATTTCTTGAGTTGTTTGAAGAGAGCTTTGGTGATACAAGAATGCCCAATTTTTTCATAAATATTTTATAAAATTAATAATAGTGAAAGACGAAAAATATAGATTTTAAAAGGATTATGATTGTTCTATTCCAAAGGTGTTTTTGATATTCTCTCCATTTATGAAAGACGAAAAAACTAGATTTTAGAAGGATTATGATTGTTCTAGTCTAAAGGTGCTTTTGATATTCTCTCCATTTATGGAATTGTTTGATAATAGTTTCCGTGATACATGGAGGCTTTATAGCTCATGCCTATATTCTCTTTATTTCTTGAGTTGTTTGAAAAGAGCTTTGG
>JASDQU010815975.1:5216-20570 GCA_032191745.1 Picea mariana
CATCTAATTCAGCAACTGCAGAACAAGGCGCAGGCTCCCCCAGGGTACTCTTGGCTTCAGGATGAGCTTCGATACAAAGGTCGCTTGTATTTAAGTAAACAATCCAAGCTCAAATCCACGGTACTCTTTGAGCTTCATGCTACACCCACAGCTGGGCACTCAGGGTTCACCAAAACATATGACCGAGTTAAACGTTCCTTTTTCTGGGATGGTATGAAACAGGACATCTGTAAGTTTGTGGTTGAATGTGAGGTATGCCAATGCAACAAGGGAGAAACAGTCAAATCTCCAGGCACACTCCAACCGCTTCCAATTCCTCCTGATATTTGGAAGGATATATCTATGGATTTTATTACAGGCTTGCCCAAATCAGGGAATAAATCAGTGATAATGGTAGTGGTGGATCACCTTTCAAAGTATGCTCATTTTTGTGCTCTTCACCACCCATTTACTGCGTCCACGGTGGCCCAAATTTTCATGGATCAGGTATTCAAGCTTCATGGCATGCCAAACTCTATTTTTTCTGATCGAGACACAACTTTCACAAGCAATTTTTGGCAAGCACTGTTTAAGCTACAAGGCACACAATTTCATCTCAGCTCAGCTTATCATCCCCAGACAGATGGTCAAACGGAAGTCGTCAACAAGTGTTTGGAAACCTATCTGAGGTGCTTTGCATCGGAAAAACAACACTAGTGGGCTCAATGGTTACCCCTCGCCGAATGGTGGTACAACACTACATACCATACAGCCACTCGCATGACTCATTTTGAAGCAGTGTATGGACAGAAACCACCGTCAGTTCTCTCATACCTACCGGGTACCTCAAAGGTCCACGCGGTTGAACAAACACTTACATTCCGAGAGGATATCCTTCGTACCCTTAAAGAGAACTTGGTCATGGCCCAGAACAGAATGAAGCAGCAAGCAGATCAAGGTCGCTCGGAACGTCAATTTGTAGAAGGGGATCAGGTGTTTCTGTGGCTGCAACCATATAAGAAAACTTTCCTCAAGGCCGAGCAGTGTCAGAAGCTAGCACCCAAATTTTATGGCCCTTACACAGTTATAAAGCGTGTGGGACAAGTCGCATATCAATTAGCTCTGCCCAGTCAGTCGAAGCTACATCCTATTTTTCATGTTTCCTTCTTGAAGAAGGTGATTGGAACCAGGTTCCAACTTCAAACCAACCTTCCAGAGTTAGCTGAAGAAGGGTCCATTTGGCTACAACCAGAAGTAGTTTTGGACCAGAGAGAGTGTCGCCTGCGTCAGAGAACCATCAAGGAAGTGCTCGTACAGTGGAAAGATATGACTCCAGTAGATGCCACTTGGGAACCAGCTACCATTCTGCAGCAGTTTCCACATCTCAAGCCTTGAGGACAAGGCTGTTTTTAAGGGGTCGGACATGTTAAGGCCCTAACCCGCACATAGGTAGATCAATGTATTCAAATGTAATAAAGGTAAATATTAATAAGACCTTCCAATAAAATAGAATAAGGCGGATGTAAGAAGACCTAATAGAAGCTTTCGCTTCTAGAAGGATCTTCCTCTAGATGCTTCTTTTTAGTATAAATAGGAGTTGAGGGTATGAGAACCCTAGCTTGGATATTATTGTAACAGAGCGTTGCTCGATTGGAGGTTTCCCCCTCGAAGAGGCATGTGAACATTTCTATCTGATTCAAAGTGCTATTTTTGTTGCTATTTCGTATATCATTTCTGTGTATTGTGAAGATTATGCTGGATATTTTACTGTTATTCTGTTATTTCTAGCATTTCGTTTCTGTTCTGCATATTTTATATATCTGGTATCTTGCATCATAACTTCCAAGAGGGTAGTATTGTTCCTTAATAGCATCCTTGAAGGATTCCCAGGTGGTTGTGACTGAAAATAATGAGGTTTCCTCTATTTCCTTTTTCTCACAGAAAGTTTCCCACCAATCTTTGACATGGGGAACGACTTTGAGGAGCGCAAAAGTAATCTTTTCTCTATTTGAAAAGTTATGGACAAAAAAATACCATTCTAGCAGATTCAACCACTTGTCTACAACATCTATGTCTATCTAAACTTCAAATATAGGAATATAGAAGTTTATTTTTACCTTGAAGGGGGCGACGCCTCCATTCGAAGAAGATGCATCGCCTGTTGGTATCCACCGAACGATTTGCACGAAACTATCCATAATCTCATTCCTCTGTTGTGTGAGGGATTCCTTAATCAATAGTTTGAAAGGATATCATGTCCCATAATCTTTCTTTTATCCTGCCATGAGAGGTCACTTGGGCATGCGAGAGCTTCTTTCCTCAAGAGAAGCAAGCTCGAGACCCAACTCTTTGTACTCGGACCTCGTTGGGGACATGCATTAAGACGACAAGGAGCAGACGAATATGATACCACTAATTCATATTTTATGAGTAGATTGAAATGAATACATATTATTAACAAGTGCTTAACACAAAATAATAGAGATACAGTAAAACTAGATTTCTATTCAATAATGAAGTAAGATGAAACTCTAAAATGCAGCAGAAACAAGCTTGCTGGAATGGTGGTGGCTTATCTCTAAGAAGAGATGTGATGCCTGAGCGCATTTGTAATAAGAAGATTACAATGAGGCTCTAGAGGCCTTTTTACAATAAACAAGAATTCCAAAAAACCTAGACGTCCAAAAACCTAACCCTAGGAGATGAAGCACCAAAAGTCATGTGGGCTCCATTTGGGTAAGTTAGTACATCAACTTCCCGAGGTCTTAACTTTTGCATGTGATGTTTTTTTTAGGTGTGTGATAGCCCGTTGGAAAGGTATCATTGAGGAGATTAATTTTGGGGGCTCAATTATGCCTTTGGAAATAATTGAGGAAATCAATCTTGAAAAACTTCATTTAGGCCCTCAAAATGGCCCCGAAAGTTAAAACTGCTAAAAATAGTAAATTGCCAAAATTATCAGAAAACTATTTTGAGCTAGTNGGATGTTCAATACATCAACGTCGCAGAGTCGAGAAGGGAATGTGAATTGGCTCAAGAGACAACTCAGAGAAGCACAAGACATGATCATCCAGTTGTGCGAGGAATAAAGAAAGTCACAAGAGAAAATCACAGAGAATTTTAGGGGATGTGGACCAGCCATAGAAGATGTCCGCGCATCTCTAGCCAGTGCTCAAATGAAGCTAAAAGGGAACAAGGTCTTGCAAAGACATGTAAAGAATCTAAAGAGGCGAAACTGGTCCCTCAGAAAAATGGTTAGGATATCAAGACTGCAAATAAGGCTAAAAGAATAATTGACTTGAACCAATTTTTATCTTTTTGAACGTGGCACGTAATGCCTCCTTTCCTATGTCCTAGCTCCTATTGCAAAGCAAGGAACATGACGGGTATCTGCACGGTCGATATACAGTGCATAGAGACTGAAAATCCCACCTGTCGAGAAGGACAAGTGTAGGTGGAACTCACAACAGTTTTGAAAAAGGATGTGTGGCCCCCTGACCATCGTCTCCACCTAGAAAACACAAGTTATAATCCAAAATCAATTGCCACATATGTACCACATCCAATGGTCATGCGACATCAATAAAAACCCATTACGATGGGTGGTAGAAGTTTGACAAAGTGATCTATCGTTCGAGTGACCCTCCAAAGGAGAAAATTCCAACGCATCACTTCTTATCGATGGAATCTTACCGATGACCGAACGATCATGGTAGAAATGTCAGTTATGAAATTATTTGGTACATTCAAGTTTCTATTCTTAGTAAATTCCATTCGAAAGATCATCTGGAGGAGAATAACCAGATCCGACATTGTAGGAGTAGTGGTTGGGGGAATGGCAACCCAGGGGGCGCATATTTTCTATATAGTGCATATTTTCAATGTAAACCAGGTTGGTTGGAAAAGTAGTGTAGATAGTAGACTATTGAATGTAATCTTTGAAACCGATTGAAATATAACGCAGAAGTCCTGATGATTTGACGAAAAGATTCTAATGGTGGTGGTATGATGTATTGTGATCTCTTATGTGTATGTACTTCCTATTTATATATATTTCATGTCTTTACTCTTTTCAAATTGGAACGTTTAAATAAGTCTCGAATTAATTGCGTGGTGCTCCAGACTTCTCCGTTTATACTCTCATGTTTTCTTCCAAGTAGCTTAGAATTCATCTTCAATGGTGCTCTGAGTTTTCTTTATGTACTCTTTCTTTCTCCCTGCACAATGACATTTGAACTAAAATACCATTGCCTGCTTAGCCTTTGTCCTCTCAAAGTTTCATTTACCAAGTCATTTATTTCTCTCTCTTTTTTGGAATTTGACTCCATAGCCCAAGGTTTTTATTTCCTTGCCAGCATGACCAGAAATATTTCACAAACACAACAAACCTAGCCAATAATTCAAAGCCATTACCTTTTAGAGACTAAGTCTCAAAGAGAGCCCCCTCTAGGTCGGAAAGGATAGTTTCATGTCTTAAAGTTGGTTTGTAGGTTACCTCTATCATTTGTTTCCTCATCCAAATGAATTTACAGAGTCGTAACAAAGGGAAAAGTTATCCCAAGAAAGCATGATTTTGCAGCAACAGTGAATTTTGAAATGTCTTCATTCATATTATGGAATTTTCGATTTGGTCACTTAAACTTTGATAGTCTCTTGAAAATTAAGTCCCAAGATTTGGTAAAGGGTTTTTCAACTTTCAAGAGAGAAAATTATAGTTGTGAATCTTGTATTTCTGGCAAGAAAAAGTAAGAAGATTTTCAAACTAGCTCATGGCGAGAAAAAAAGTATTTGCAGTTGATTCACAGTGATATATGTGGTCCAATGGAATCTTATTTCGGTGGATGTCAATACTTTATATTTTCATTGACGACTACACTAGAATGACATGGGTGTAATTTTTAAAGGCAAAGTCTGAATCTTTTGAAAAGTTTGCAAATTTTTAACACTGTTGAAAATGCAACTAGAGAAAATGTTGCAACTTCAATGGAATCATATTCGTTAAAGCTAAACTTAGTTTATTGTCCACCTTATGTTAATCCCATTGATTGTAAATGGGTTTATCGAGTAAATTACAATCCCAATGGTAAAATTGACAAGGAAAAAGCAAGACTTGTTGCTAAAGGTTTTTCTCAATAGGAAGGAATTGATTATGAAGAAACTTTTGCACCCACAACTAAATGGAATACTATCTGAATTGTTATCAATTTGGTTGCACAAGATGGTTAGAAATTACATCAAATGGATGTCAAAAGTTCCTTCCTGAATGGATATCTAAAGGAAGATATTTTCATGACTCAACCACAAGGGTTTGAAGTTGAAGGAAAAGAAAATAAAGTTTGCAAACTTGTGAAGGAATTATATGGCTTGAAATGCGCTCCTCAAGCTTGGTATGAAAAAATGGATGATTACCCACGAATGGTGGGTTTTCAACGAAGTGAATCAGATGATACATTGTATTTTCTAATGTAGGATAAGCACTTGGTAATACTTGTAATCTATGTTGATGACTTAATCATAACAAGAAATAATGAATCTCACATTAAACAGGTTAAGGAAGAACTTAAAGAAGGGTTCAAAATGACTGATTTAGAGAAACTTCATTATTATCTTGGAGTTGAAGTATCTTAACATCCTAATCAAATATTCCTTAGTCAAACTAAGTATGCCACTAAATTGTTAAAGAAGTTTGGCATGGAAATTGTAAACCTTCTCTTACCCCCATGTAGCAGAAATTGAAACTTTCAAAATTTGAAGGGGGGGAATTGGTATACAGTACAAGGTACATGAAATTGATTGGAAGTATCATTTATTTGACAAATAATCGACCAAATTTGTCATATTCAGTCATTATACTTTCAAGGTTTATGCAGGAACCAAGGGAAAGTCACTATAATTCAACAAAAAGGGTATTGATATACATTCAGGGTACAAAATATTTTGGTCTTCTCTACAAAAGAAACAAAAAATTTACACTTGTTGGATATTCATATGTTGATTTTGTAGGTGAAATTGATGATAGAACATCCACTTCAGGCTATTTAATGAATATGGGTTCATCAGTAGTATCTTGGAATTGCAAAAAGTACACAACAATTGCAAATTCTTTAGTAGAGGCAGAGTACATATCAGCTTGGGAAGCAACATGTGAGATTAGATGGCTACACAAAATTTTACAGGGTCTTGGTAAAACTCAGAAATCACCAACTACGTTATTGGTCGATATTCAATCAACAATAAACATGGCCAAGAATACAATATTTCATTCAAATACTAAACATGTCAACACCAAGTACCACTTCATCAGATCCCTCTTGATAAAAGACATCATCAAGCCTCAGTATTGTCCCTCTGAAGATCAAAATTCAGATATTTTTACCAAAACTCTTTGTAGAATAAAGTTCACTAAGTTCATAGATGAAATTGGTATTTGTAAATAAGAACTTTCAGATTAAAGGGGGAAATGTTAGCCTCATAATCCTAAAGTTCTATAGTCTAAGTATTTTTTAGTTTAAATATTTTTAGAAATTAGTTTACTCTAGTTTTTTAGGATAAGGACACCTAGATTCTATGTAAAGGACACATATCATACTGATGTGATTATGTGATTAGTTGTTCTCCTAGATTTTAGTTTGGAGTTGAGCTATATAAACAAGCTCCTTCTTAAAGGGAGGTTAAGTAGATTATGAGTCCTTGCTTATTCTTGTAATTACATTTTCCTTATTAATAAAATTACATGTCTAAGGACACTTTGTCAACAAACATATTGAAAGGTGAGTGGAGGGGAATGGAGGTTTTATGGTAAAAAATTGTGCAAAACATAAAGGAAACTATTAATTGTCTATCCTAGGTAGCAAAAAGAAAAAAAATATTTTGACAAGGAACAAATAATACATTCCCTCTATATTATTGGTTCCAAGAATCTAAGAGAGAAATTTACCTCATATCCTCTCCAAGCTAAATCCTTCAAAAATTGATTTTCCCCACTTTTTGACTTCATAAAACTCATATTCGTTGGTGCTCTGAAGGGAAATCCTGGTCTTTTGGGACTAGGGGGAATTTTCGGGGATTCCTTAGGTCATATCCTCAGGGTATATGTGGGGTTTCTAGGGACATACACACATAATTCTATAGAATTGGAAACTCTATTAAAAGGCCTTCTCATTTCAATAACTCATGGATATGAGTTAATAAAAGTGGAAGGAGATTCCCTTATATTAGTAAATGTTCTCAAGCAATTATTAAATGGTACCAAGTTGGACAAGTTGTTATATAAATGGAGGATTTCCTCATGTTTAGAATGAATAACCAACAATATTTCACTTATCCTTGTGCTCATCCCCCTTCATGTCAAATGTACAATAAATAGCTTGGTGGATAGATTGGAAAATGAGGGAGTGTTGTTAGTAAATCAAGACTTAGATGGAACTTGGGATGATATGGAGGAAACATGCCTAAAGGAGGATTGTCTTTTCATATATATATCGTATGGGGAACCCCTATATATAATGTAAGGTACGTGTATTAAGGAAGGGGAGGGTTTTTTTCTTATTGAGTCTCAGGTGGAAATGTATAGTTATCATGTTGTAGTGTGTTAATATCATGGTAAGGATGTTGCAAGTTTATCCATTTATATTATATGATTGATCAAATTTCCATTTCATATGTTCATTACTCCACCTGTTATGTGAATGATGGTTACAAAAGGGAAAGGATATCATGTTAATTTCAACTAATCCATTTTAGTTATGAGAAACAAGGAGAAATATGCTTGGACTTCATAGGTAAAGTTTGTCTTTATGAGTCATGGATGAAGCTTCAATATTGTAGACTTTTTTTTCATTGTTGGTAGTGCCTATAATTCTATAGGATTTCCTTGGAATAACACACTCCCTACACCTCCTTGGATCCTCTTAATCTTGATATAGAAGGAAAGAGACAATATCTATACCTTTTGTGTTTTTGTAGATGTGGGGGTGCTCAAACTTGGGAAGGAAGGGAGGTTGTGCATTTTTTTATGGAGGGGGATTCAACTTTTCTACATCTTGTTGCAGACATGGTCTTAGAGGAATTTCTGGAAGGAACACAAAGGAATATACCAAATATATTTTGAACTCTTGTTTATAGTCCTGTGAAGGGTTGGGATCTACTAGAAAAGATTAATGGACAATAAGGAGAGGGGAAGTCAACAAAGGAGGAATACAAAACCAAGGTAGTCAAGAGAAGTAGGTCTTGGTCAAGAAAAAAAATTAGTAAAGGAACCACCCCCAAAAAGTAAATTAGACAGGAAATGGAAGTCAGGGAAGCTACAATGAGGTACCACAAAATATTCCCCATTGCAATCAAGGAAAAGGTGGAAAGAATAGATATGTCATATAGGGAGAAAAGAAGAAATATATCTTCTAATGTTATTGATACAGAACTTATGGAATGGATTCTAGACACAATATTTTCTCATGGCAAGGACACCAAGTATTTCAAGTTGATTGATCTTTACTCACATAAAAAATCTTTCATAACGCATATAATTGAGGGACAAGGCATGCAACAAAAACCCATCTTGAAAAATATGGATTTCATAGACCATAAATATGAGGAATTAATCAATGCAATTTAGGGCTTGGAAGTAGTGGAGCAGGATCAAACTAGGAGGACTAGAATTCAAACAAGGAAACCCTTATAGACAAATATATAACATATAACATATAATACACATATATAAACCCTTATAGCACATAATATATAGCATATAATACATATATATATATAGTATATAGTATATAAAATACATATAACATATAATACATAAATATAATATATGAAATAAAATATATGTAATATATATAACATGTAATAATATAATAATAATATAACATATATAACATATTATATATATATAATATATATAACATATAATTACCCGCGCTCGAGCCTTAACTCACAAAACGAAACCCGACCCACAACTCATACCCAACTTTATTATGAGAAAAGGAAACCCACACTGGAGCCCTAACCCAATACTCATGATAATATTCGACCCTGTCCCCAAATAACTAAACCCTCCCTATAGCCAGAGGAGTCAGAGTGCCAAGATCCCACCTAGACCAGGAGACAGGAGTCAGAGAGAAGATTCGGATTCAAAGAGAAGATCCACAGTGAGCCAGAGGAGTCATAGAGCTACATAGGAGTGGGCAACAATGTCGTTGAAATCAGTAAGTTTTGGTTACCTTGCACCATAAGGTTCATCATCTTGAAGTTGAATGTTGAATGTTGAAGTCAAGTATTGAAGTTGAATGTTGAAGTGACTGATGAGAAATTTGTTCAGATGCCACTTCCCCCATAATATCCCATTGAACCCATCATAAAAACTTTTGAATGTTTTCCCCTCGCCCTCATTCCCACCATTAAATGTTGATTAAAGTTCATTTTAGGAGAATGATTGAATACAAACCTACTACAAGTTTGTGAAAGTAAGTGATATGAAATTTTTTTGATGGTTTGAGTAGAGTCAAGGGTTAGCTCCAAATATGTCATATGATCGATATAGATTTACTCCACCTTATATTTACACCCTTCACTCACCACCAAAGGTTATCTCCATGGAGATTGGATTCTTTAGAAATGTTTAAAGTGTTTTTTTGTTTAAGATTCCTTTAAAATCCATTATAAACAACAAAATTGCAGGGAGACCTTTGTAAAAAAAGGGCGAGTTGCAACCATAGCTTCCACAAGATCATGCAAAGATCATAATTAAGGAAATTCTCCATAGAATGTTGATAGAGTGTGTGGGAAATAGTTTATGATAGGCCAAAAATTTATATCACACACATACACTCTACTCTCTCTCTCTCTTTTCTAACCTCTCAATGCCTCTCGGGCTTACAATATTATATAAGAGGGTTTATGAAATGAAATTTGTTCAAATCCTCAAAATTCTCAACAACCCAACCTCTAGGATTTATAAACTCTTAAACTCCTCATGCGATCTCTAGGATATCTCTAACTCACTCTCAAGATATGTATTGATTTGGAAGACTCGATTACATTTCATCATCATAACCAAATACATCGATAATTAAGAAAAAAACCGTATTCTTCCTAACAATCCCATCTTCTAGAACACATGTACATAACTTAGAGAAATACAATAATTTCCTTAGGGAACCAACTCCCTTAGTAAACTTGAGAGACCCCCTAGGTCTACTCCATAGGTCTAGGTTTTAGAATCTTGAATGCTCTTGCATTAGTCTCCATTTTTTCCAAAGAGCACTGCTTCAAGATACTCTTCATCTTGATACAAAGGGCCAACAAACTAGGGTTTCCAGGGTCTTAAGACAACTAGAAAACTGGTAATTATACATCGTAATTTTACAATGAGTAGGGAATAACCCAACTTAACCAATCATAAATATGCCATGTCAATCTCTAGGTATAGCGCAACAATATTATTAAGTAATATTCAATTTCCCCTCTGGTCCTTAATTTAGCAAGTAATAGTATCCCAATAATATTCAGCAGGAAGGGAACTTGTGCATATAACAATTACTATCCAATGCAATAGAAAACAATGATTATGAACCAACAATAATAGTATTATCTAAAACAACGTTAATTGTTGTTCCAAACCAAAAATAAACTGTATCCAAGGCCAACAGGAAAAAATACCAATTTTGAACTAACACCCAGTAGAAACCCTCTTAAGAGGTTATTGTCCAATCAAACCAGGAGTACATAGTTTTAATGCCACCTTGAACAATTTACAAGTTATGAGAGATATCAACATTAAGAGAAAATAGTTGTTCTGTAGTATTTTTTATTTCTTTGTATCAAAATAAAATGGGTTGAAATATCTTGCAAGGCTGCTTCCATTTATCTACATAATTAGCTCATACTTTTTTTCATTACCAATGCACACATGAATTTGTCCATTGATCCACATAGTAATCAACCAATAAATTACTTCTTGCTTGAAACCTCTTGCTCCTTACCATAGTTAGTTTCACTGAAGTTTAAAGTTTTGCATTTGATTTTCCTCTTGCATGGTTTAAAGAGTCGAGTCAAAATGCCATTAGTTCCACAACCACTCCTTTGAGTAGAAACAACCAAAAATCAAGTGCTAATTAAAATTTATATAACAACTTTTCTAGGGCTCTTCAAATCCATATTAGCATAGCTGTAGAGATTTGGAATAGGATTGTGAGAATAAATTTCTGAAGCTCCAAAACAAACATATAGCTTTGAGTTAGGGATTAAAATCCAATTTCTATATCAATGACTTTGGGAATCCCTTCTATCACAAGGGTCAAGAACAAGGCCGCATTGGGGCCAATAGAGTAATCAACCCTTCTTTATTGTTCTTGGTGTATTGGTTGCACGTAATATTGGGAATCACTTGGGAGAAACCACTCTCTGTGAGGAATCTATAAACATGGTTTTGGGCTTAGTTACCCTACACTTGCATGTAAACCAGACTATCAACTTTCCCCCCCTCTCCTTTGTTATAGTAGGTGGTACCATAGAGGCCATAATATTTTAGACTTCATACCCAAGCTGATAGCATAAGGAATGTGGTGGTGTACCTAGGATCGACATTGGATAGACTCACTCAAGATCCTTGGAGGGTTTCCCACTGCTCGGTGAGGTATCTTGCACCAGGGTAAGTTTGTTAAGCAAGTTGTCAACGTAACTTTCCCACCCACAAAAACTCAAACCCTTCGTGCATAAATCCTGCGATGTTGGATACCATCACCAACTAGCGCTTCTTTGTGAGAAGGTGTTTTTGCATGCTTGACTCCTAGATTAATTAGAGCATGTTTTGTTTTTTCCTTAGTTTCCCTTAGGAATGAGTTTGTGTCTAATGGCATCAGTTCCATTATTTTCCAATCAACATCAGTTTAGAACAAGAGAAGAGGGGTACACTGAATCTAGACACATCCAATGAAGCACCTCCCTTGAAAAGATAAAACCCTAACCCTTGACCATCATAAAAAAACACCTACAACTAGGAATCATATAATGATTAAAACCTATCAAAATAGTGGATAAAATACTGCTAGAACTACAAACACAGAAATATGAAAAAATAAAACAAGCAGCTAAATCTGCAACAATCAATCAAACATAGCTCTCTATTAGACTGAACGAAAAGATTACATATGAAACTATTTAACACACTGGCTTGAAACTCAAAACTCTAACCAAAACAATGAAGCACCCTCTTGTTTATTAATTGGGTTGGTTGTCATTCATGTCAACCCTTGAAGCAAGTTTAGTAGAAAATTTCGGTAGCCCCAACAATATGATTAAGGGACTTCAGTTTGATTGATGTATATTGGTATTAAGTTTAATATATTTGTAGGTAAGACTATTCTATATGGATAGTACATGTCATGTCATTTCCGGTGATATGTGGAACGTCACATAACTCCTCACGATTAGAGAGTTATGGCCTGGTGAAGTGAAGAACCCTCACAAGTTATCTAGAAGGCCAAATAAGTCAAATTAATTCTAGAATCTCCTAGAAGAATTTGACTAATTAAGTGGGTGAAACTAGGAGTTAGTCATGGGTTAAGTTGTTGCAATAAGAAAATAATTAAAAATAATTTAGTTGCAACTAGAAGTGGAAACTTTACCGTTTGTAGCAAAGTGAGTTAGAAGTGGACAAGTGGTTAGAAGTTGGTTATCCCTAAAAGAAGGAAAGTGGGTTAAGTTGGTTAGAAGGTAATCCCTTGAGGAAGATACATGGAAGTATAAATAAGAGAGAAAGTCTCTCCCATTAGCACCTATTGAATATCATTGAATATCTATTTTTTGAAAGGTTATTAGAGCATGTATTATTGACAGAAAAAAGTGTGGCTGGAAAATCGTGGCAGGAAAAGTGTTTTAGAAAAGGTACAGTAGAAAAATCGCTACAGGAAAAGTGGGGCAGAAAAATCATGGCCAAAAAACCACTGCATAAAAAGTGCGGCAGAAAAAGCACGACAGAAAAATCCTGGCAGCATAATCACAACAGCAAAACCGCGGCAACAAAATGCTACAAGAAGAAAAAATGTATGGTTTGCATATGTGTAGTGTTGAATTTATGAATTTGGTTGAGAGTTTTCCTTGTAAATCTATTGGATGCCCTCTTAGAATTTTAGGGCTTGTTGTAGAGTTGATATGAGGCATATCTACTGAAGTTTAGTATTGGTTCATGTTTGAGGGCTTTTGGTTGAGGTATTTTGTTGAATTTATTGGTACATATAGAGGTTGTATAGTAGTGAGTTTCTAGAACATGGTTTGAGGTATAGACTTATGGTATAGTTTTTTGGGTATATGTGATCAGATAAGATTGGTTGATGGGTATACAGTGATAGGTTTCTCAGTGATAGATTTGACGAAACAGGTTGTGACAGTGACATATTCAGTTTCTACATTTGACAGTTATATTTCAAGGTGGTTGGATGCGGCAAGGATAGGTGGTTATATCCACCTTTTGGTTGTAGCCAAAGAACATAGGGGGTTGTAGCCTCCTTCTAGTTGTAGCCAGAGAAATGGGGAGTTGGAGCTTCTCTCAGGTTGTAGCCTGAAAATAGGGGGTCGAAGCCTCCTTCCAGTTGCAGCTAGAAAACAAAGAAAGTTGTTGCTTCCAATAAATGTAATTCTTAAAGAAAAATAAGAAAAAACATTCAATGGTTTTCTCCCGCATTGGGTTTCCACATAAAAAATACTAGTGTACTGTGTATGTGTATGATTGTTCATTTTTTCATGGTTTATTTACTCTAAACTTATTGTATGATAATGTTATATTGATCATAAAGATAAATAACACTTGCATACAGTGGTTAAAGGGATTAAAAATATCTATTATTGATTAACACCCCCCCCCCACTCTCAGTAATCCAACAATTGGTATCAGAGCAAGTTCCTTCATAAATAAGTTTAACCACTGAAAGGTAGATCATGGAGCCCAACAGTAAGTATAAAAATGGAATACCATAGTTTTATGGAAATAAGTATGCATTCTGGAGAAGAAGGATGAAAACATATGTATAGGAACAAGGATTTGAAGTTTGGAAATCAATTGTAGATGGATACAAAGAACCAACACTTCCTCCAACAAATGACAATGGAAAGAAACTCATTCTAAATAATTCAAAATCCAAAAATCCACTTCTGAATGTTCTTTGTGATTCAGTGTATACCAAAGTTATACATTGTAGCTCTGCTAAAGATATTTGGGACAAAATTCAAAATATTTATGAAGGAGATTCAAAAGTCAAAGAAGCAAAGATTCAAACTTACAGAGGTCAATTCAAACAACTAAATATGAAGGAAGATGATAATATTTTAGCTTAATTCTTACAAGTTGATGAAACAATGGATGCAATCATAGGATTGGGAGAAGAAATTGAATAATCTATAATTGTTCAAAAGGTACTAAGATCTCTTCCATTTAGATTTGATCCTAAGATCTCAACACTAGAAGAAAGAGAAGATCTAGACTCAATAAGCATGGATGAAATACATGGAATATTCACAGCCTATGAAATGAGAGTTGAACAAGAAAATCCAGGTACAAAAGAAGCAACATTCAAAACATCCAAAAGATCAAAGAAAAAGGGCAAGTAAAAATGAAAAGAATACAGCAACAACAGTGACATCTCAAAAGATGATGAAGAAGTGGCCAACTTTGTCAAAAGATTGAAAAAGGGAACCGACGACAGATATAAAGGTAATCTTCCATTGATTTGTTTTAATTGTCATGGTATTGGTCATTTTGATAAAAAATGTCCTCATAAGTAAAAGAAAAGAAATGATGAAGATGATTCAAATAGAAAACAAACATATAAAGACAAAAGAACCAAAAATAAAGTCTTCGAGAAAATTTTCTGCACCAAAGAAGACATAAAGACATAAAGAGTTCTATTCATGGAAATAGAATATTCCAATAAACAAGACACCGAAGAATAATATGAAGAGGAAGAAGTTGACTACTGAAAAGAATTGTTGAGTTCTATAGAAGTTATAAAAAGAGAAAAGAAGAAAAACAAGAATCTCCAAGAAGATCTAGACAAGAAAGAAGACACTCAAGAACTAAAGAAGATGATCACAAAATTGAAGGTTCAAATAGAATAAGATAAAATAATTGAAGAAGCACTCAAAGAAAAGTTGGAAGAAAGAGACAATATCATTGGAAATTTGGAAGCGGAGATTGTCACATTGAGAAAGGATCTTCAAAAGAAAAATATGCAGAACAATTCAAAATTTTGGGATGGAATTATCAGCAATCAAAGGCCTAATCATGAAAATTCTGGACTTGGATATAATCGGAAAAAAAAGGATCAAGCTCCAAAGAGACATATCAAGAAACATATCCAAAAATCTATGCAGAAATAG
>JASDQU010815975.1:45176-57183 GCA_032191745.1 Picea mariana
AAAGTGATTTTTATCCACCTAAGTGCCTATGTTTGCTAGATTATCCCCTTTATAAGTTGAGGGGCTAAGTGGTGCAGTATTCAGAGCATACACGACATCATTCTTGAGAAGGAAACTGAGTTTCCCCACATCCAACCTTACAATGAAAAGTTTGATTCAAATGCGCGGCTGTTAGTATGAACAGAGGCGCATGCGCGCGCCTGTGTGGTGGTAAACCCGCGCGCTTGTGTTCGTGACCGAAAAAAAATAATTCCGGACCAATTTCCCTCGATTCTGCTGTGAATCGACTGTCCCGTAGGTCCGCGGAGGCCTGCAGATTAATAAAAAACAAAAAGGAAAGCGAATTGAACCCGATTGAGAGAGGATTTTATACCTTTGGACTCCCCAGCGGAGTCGCCAACCTGTTCTCGGTCAATCTATCAGCAGGTGAGAAAAATAGAGACCGCTCTGCATGCCTTGTAGGGTTCACCAAGGAAGAACATTTATAGCAGCAAGAGTGTTAATAAAAAGCAGAAAAACAAAACAGAAAACAGTCTAATCTAACAGCTGTGAAGCAAATAACGATTCGGAAATAAACAGAAATATCAAACATGAGACAAGGAAGTTCACAATGGTTCCAGGCTTGATCTATTAGCGAAACCAGAGTACACGCTGAGGGCAGGGATAAAGATTCCCTCTCCCTCCAACGGAAGGTCCTTCGGATCTCTCAAGATTGTGCTTTCCTTACAAAACAAGTAGAGCTGAAATGAAATGGTGAAAGAACTCTGAATTAGGCTGTAGACTGATGGCTTGTCAAAAGGACTGAGCTCTGAATATGGATAGCATAACTTTGCATGGAATTCTCTGCTGAAACAACGAGCCTTCACTGCTATTTATAACATTTTCCAGGCGGTCACGTAACTAGCTTCCGGTGTAAACACGGTGATGTTTAGGGTTCCCTTAAGCCATTAATTCGTCGATTTCGCAGAACCGACCCTGATCTGGATGTCAAATCATCTTGGGGGAAGGTCCATTGGCGGTCGGGAGGCCGACTTAAGAATTTAATGTGCCGTATTAGAAGATGCACGACTTTTTATGTGGACAGTCGCGCGTCGGGCGCATTAAGCGCACGCAACACGTTTTTATCCCGCGCATACGCGTGCACCCTATTGCTGTGAAGTGTCCTTCAATTTATGGTTATTTTGTATAGTTTTTGACTCTTCTGGAATGCTGTGAACTTAATTATGTGCCATGAATGACTTCATTGTTGCTTTGATGATGCAGAGTTCTTGTCGCCATGTGTAGACAAAATTTCAGTGATAACACATGTTACACATGTACATAGGATATTTTTATTCACATGTTCAAATTTATAAGATCTTCAATCATGTTCTTGATAGATTTAAAGTTAACAAGTTCTTGTCGTGTGCAGGTTTTTTTGATATGTTGGAAAGAAATATTGTTACACATTATTATCATCACCCCTATGACCATTAATGATGTACACCTATCCTTTGTCTTTAGAAGGATCAATGGCTTGAATCCCTGAACAAAAATGAAGACACATTTTCCCAGAATAATGAAAATTATTTTTTCCTTTGTAAAAATCTTATAAAAAGGGACCATCACACCTTTCTCAGTGTTAAGGGTGTGACAATTTAGTATCGATGTAGGTTGCACCACAGTGGCCTATGACATTGTCGCAATTTTCTCAGTATTAAGGGTGCAGTGATCTTTTTTACGAAGAAAAAGAGCATATTCTCGACATTTCTAGAATACAAGCTTCGATGGTGAGGTGGCATCTGATTGGTTTGGATCTGATTTGTATCCCTGTTCTAGTGGGATGATCCTAACCTCCTCACCCTATCCTTTTCAACATATAAAAGGAGGGGAGTTCTCATGGGTAAAGTTAGCTTTTGGTATGGTTAGAGAATTTTTGGAACTTCATCTTAGTTACAAAGATTTAGCTAATGAGATATTAGTCTAGCCAAGAGTTTGGAGTGTTTGGACCTATGTTGCACTTGAGTTTCACTTTGCCAAGTTGATATTGTGAGTGAATTTCAAATCTACAGTCTCAGAATCCATGGAGAAGAAGTGTGTGGGAAGAAAGGAACTATTGGAATCGACCCAACAACATCAAGGCATCAATTGTATTCTCCTTTTCATATTTCTAATACAATAATATGTTTCTTTCCCATAAAATTGTTCTTATTTTGTTGTATGACTCCTTGATCACATACATAGGTTTTGTTAAGTATATGTTGTTTCTTTCACTTCGTCGGCTTATGTTTTTTTATAGGTTCAACATCCCATAAGCCTTGGAATGGAGCGAGGATGAAAATAGCGAGGAAAAATGACATTTAAAAGGTATGTCATTTATCTCTTGTTAGTTAGTATACTTGAAAATTAAAACTTAGGGAAAGTTTTATATTCTGTCTTGTTTTGTTCTAGTTTCGTGGTGAAACTAGGGATATCCGTTTGTGTCTGCACTTACCGATTTGTCCGATAACAAAATGGGCAACCATATTGGGGAACGTATTGTTTTCCTAGTAGTCTTGTTTCCTTTCTTGTCTGCCTGGGTTTTGTTTTCTGAGTCGCTGGAAGATCCAGTATGCTCACTGACTGTTGAATTCACTGAAAAAATTTCAATGTTTTTAATTCTTCCATATTTTTGGTGTTCGATGCACCCTTCCTTTAGAAATAGTGTGACATAATCACACTGTAATGTTCTCTAGCTTGCGTTGATCTGGATTTGTCACACAATGTTAGTCTAGTAGCCTACGATGATTGTGTGAAAAACAAAATTGATGGTTTTTTCCTTGCCTAGATCTTAGATAAGTGTTTGGGGTGATTTGTTAAGTCTGATTACAGTCAGCTTGACAGCATTGAATCTACTTTTATCCATTATTTTCTTTGTTTTATATTGTTTTTTTTTTAAATATTTGATTTCTTGCTTTGAGTGTCTTTCAGTTACAAAGAAATTTTTTTCTTTAGAATTTTTTAGTGAAAGAACAGTTCTTTTTTCTGAATAGTTTGTTTTAAAAGAAAAAATTTAGTTTGGGTTGCTTTTGTTTCGAAATGATTTGCTATCGCATTTAGTTTCCTTTTCTCAATGAAAGTGTTAATGCTTGATTTGAATTAGTTGGGGGACGATTTTACATTTGTGTAGCGAGTTGGCATTTCTTTTGCATCTTTCACGAAAGAAATATTGCAGTTAGGCATTTGGGAATTGGGTGTTATTTGTTAATATAAAGTTGAACCTCTTATACATCCCATGAGTAAGATTCATTGAAAATAAAAAGACTTGCATCTCATTATTTTGCATTCTTCTGGAGTCGAGTCTAAAACATCATACGTTTCACTTTCGCACCCTTGAGTAAACAACAACCTTAAACTAAAACACTTATAAAAATTGATTAGACATTTTTATATTTTTTGGTAACAAACCTACATTAGCTTAGGGTGTAGGGCTTTGGAGTAGGTTGAAAGGATAACTTTCCAAAGCTATAAAAAAAACATAGAATATTGTGCAAGGGAGCGATAAATCCACTTATTACATTTTTTCTTGGGAATCCCTTCTCATAGAAGGGTCAATCACGAGGTCACATTAAGGGAAGCAGAGTTACTAACCCTGCTTTGTTGGTCCTAGTGTAGTGGTTTCATGTATTATTGGGGGTCACTTGAGAAAACAACCCTGTGCGAGCCTTCTCAAGTCAATTTCAGGCTTAGTTACCCTGGCCTTGTGTGTATATTAGACTGTCGACTGTTTCCCCAAGCATCATTGTTGTATTTGGTAACTTTAGTGGCCATTCCTTAGGGTAATACATGAGGTGATGGTGAAGGGGAAGTCTTCAGTGTACTTGGAATCAACATTGGCCAAACTCACTCAGGCTCATTGGAGGGTAAATCCACATTTATTGTATGGAAGCTTGCACCAAGGCATAAGTCTATTAAGCAGGTCAGCAGCGTAACTTTTCCACCCACTCTATCTCAGCCCCTTCTTACATTGTTCCCGTGACATTGGATTTCATCACCAACTAGTGCGTTCATTGTGAGAAGGTTTTGTTTGTTTGTTTGCTTCCTAGATTTTTTAGCGTGTGTTATTTGTTTTCTCTTATAGGCCTTAGGTTGGATCCATATTTATAGCATCTATACCTGGGATGACAAATGAAGGTACCCCTTTTCTAGTGAAACCTTTTGTTTTTCCTTCTTATGGAAACGTTGGTCCTCCTTACATTGCTACTTTGAACCTTCCAGTTCTCACAATTGGGTTATCGGTATGGTTGTTTTCCACTCAGGTAATCTCGAATGCAGCAAGTGCTTCAGTTGTAATCACTTCCCCTCAAGAACATCAACCTTATGTTGACCCTTCACCCTCTTCACCAGTAAGATCGTGTTTGTCTTCTTCACTTGTAAGATCTTCTTCTGTTTCATCTTATTCTTCAAGCGAAATATTTGAATCTAGTAACCCGGTAGATAAGAAGAAGAGGAAAAGGAATATTAAGAACAAGAAAAATAAACAAGGGTCCAAACTTCCAACCACTACTAGACATGTTGAAAAAAAACTAGTTACTGATAATTGTGTTGGGAGTGTTGATGATGCCAAGATCACCCAAACAACCCGTAATCCCAAGTTCCCTTGCAGGATTTGTAAGGGTATCCATCTTCTTAAGTATTTCCCTAGTCTATACAAAGTTATAGAAGTATGGTCTACATGCCCTTGCCAACCCATGTCGTCAGCCTCTGAACAACATGTTGATGACCTCCCATCAACTAGTCAGGATACCGTTGGGAAGAAGAAAAGTAGAGTCAAGTTTCCATGTAGGTTATGCAGAGGGAGTCATCAAACTCACCTTTTCCCTCATATGGAAGAAGCCTTAAAATTACTGGAAAACATGACTGTTTCCCAGCCTCAAATTCCGGTTGCTTTTCACAGGATTACTCTCAACCCACCTGTAGTTGACGGAATGATCAATATGGTCCCTTCGTCGGTCAGTTTGATTGATCAGGTAGTCAATATGGTCATGTCCTTAATTGAACCAGTTGACAAAGTGGTCGATCTGATCCTATCCTTGGTCAATCCCACTCTCCTGTTAGAGAGTGAAATCCAAGCGGTCGATCTGTTTCCATCTGTCAACCCCATTCTCCCCTTGGAGAATGAAACCCAAGTGGTTGATCTGATCTCGTCATTGGTTGATCCTACTCTCCCGCTAGAGAGTAAGCCTGATACTGCTCATGTTTTTCTTGTTGATACAGACACTACCGTGCTAGGGGGAATTCCTCCTCTAGTGGAACCCCCTCCAAGTAATGAGGCCATCCTTTTTGATTGGGGTGCGCTAAATAGACCTCATCTTTCATATCACATTCATTTCAATATTGCACTACATGGTTATTTTCGGGACATTCCTAAGATGCTGATAGATGAAGGTGCATCCGTTAGTATTTTTTCCTCTATTGCTTGGAAATCTTTGGGTTGTCCTCCACTTGTGTCGGTTATGCAGAATCTGTTAGCTTTTAACAGAAGAACCAGTCAACCTTTAGGGACCCTTCCTCATTTTCCCATAACTTTAGGAGGGAAAACTATCTTTATTGATGTTATGGTAGTCCAAGACCCCTTGGATTTCGATTTACTCCTTGGGAGATATTATGTCTATGCCATGAAAGATATCGTGTCCACTCTTTTTTGTGTGATATATTTCCCTCACGATGGAAGAATTGTGACTATTGATCAACTTTCGTTTGTTGTCCCTGACTTGATCATCAACTCAATGACCTCCCTCAATGGTTCTTATATGAAAATGGTATCTCCCCTGCCACAGGTCAATCATGTGGCATTGTCTCCCATGCCTTCAGTTGCCGATGAAAATGAGCCTTTCACTATAAGCTTAGTCTCTTATGACTTAGATCTGTTAGTTGACATGGTGATTTATTTGATAGGGATTTTAGATCTTGATCTCATTAGCCCTGTCGTGGCCCTTGACATGTGTTCCTTCCAGAGTGTGATTCGTCCATCCAATGAAGATCTCTTGGAAGCCATGACTGAGTTTTGTCCCTTGACATGGTGTCCATCCAGAGCATTGTCCTCTTGGAAGCCATGATCAATAAGAGAGATTTGAGAATGGTTTTATGATTTCAAGCTCCTTAAAAAATGAAACCAACTACGAGGATATTTTTACGTCTTTGTGGAAAAATAGTTAAATAATGAAACATAGATTAAGAGGATAGATTTTTCATCTCTGTGGCAACCTCATTAAAAAATTTAACAAATGTTATGAGCATAGTTCTTCTCCTGTGTCAAGCTCGTTAAAAAATAAAACATCCTGTCTCGAGCACAGTTTTTCTTCTTTGTGGAAATCTCATTAAAAAATGAAATAGATTTCCCCCCTCTCTTTTTGAGTCAAGTCCTTCATCTAGTATTTGAAGCATTCTTTCATCTTCCTTTGCAGTTGGACGAAGCGAAGCTTGGGGGTCATTTTCCTATAGCCTCTGGACTTCATGCTGGAGTTAATATGCTAGATTTTTAAGATGGGGGAAAGCATAGTTTCCTCTGGTTCAAGCTTATGTAAAAATGAAACCAAGTCCAAGCATAGTTTTGTTTAGTTTTAATCTTGTGTAAAAATAAAATCTATCTCAAGCATAATTTTGTTTTATTTTAAGCTTGAGTAAAAATGAAAACAATCCTGAGCTTAGTCTTTGTTCTTTCTCATGCTCGTAAATACCTGAGAATGTAACCGAGTATACTTTTATCACTTTTTTGGACTCGTAAAGGTTATATGAAAAAGGAACCCCCTGGAGTTCTCTTTAAGCTTTTTTTAGACTCTATAAATATGAAAAGATTATTGAGCGATCTTGTTGTCTTTCATGCTCATTTAAGTGAATTTGAAAGCACATATGTTGAGCGGTAGTTTATCTCTTTTCTGGTCTCATCATACTACTTTATGAAAAATGAACACTCTAATCAAGCATGATTAGAAGAATTTATGAAGTCCTCTATAAGTTCTTTTCAAACTTCATAAATATGAAAAGACCATTGAGTTTACTTTCTTTTGACTCATCAAACAAACATCGAAAGGCCCATATGGAACCGAACCACTCCTTCCTAGGGTTTGTTAAACATAATCCGAGGGACTCATCCAAAGGATGAGCTTACAGTTCAAGCATATGTTATCCTCCTCAAGATTGTGTAAAAATAAAGAGGTACTCACCAGAAATGGTGGGGGAAAATTGGGAAAGAAATTTATTTAAAATTGTATTCTATGGAAGTAAGTCACTCTTGAATATGACACCCTTTCACTCGCTTTGTTTTACGGCTAGAAAAATCCAATTGCCTCTTGATCACACTCCTTTATAATATTACAGTTTGGTCTATGATCCTTTTGTTGAGTCGGTGTTGCCAAGATAATTTTTGTGTTGTCAATATGTTCAAAGATAAGTTCAACCCGAAAATACTTCTATTGCATTGGCCATTTCTATAGTCCTTAAGCCTTCTATTGCATCGGTCATCCCTGAGTCAGTCCTAAATCACTTGTTACTCTGATCTACTTCAAATCTTGTTACCTGTTTCATGTCATTGATGGGGGATACATTAAGGCCCTCCTGTGACAAGTATTTTCCTATTGAAATCAAATCATTATCTAGGAATTCGACTTAGAAACTAATTGGTACCTTGGAAATTGCATGCCTCAATGACATGTTTCCTTGCTTTCGACAATGGGTTTTCATTATTGACCCTTGATCAGAAGATTCCACCGAGTGTTCAACTTCAACTCATAAATTCACACTCCTTGGATTGTACTAGTGTACCTTGGGAGTCATTAACATTAATGGTGATTTCCCTCGCAATTGTTAATGATATACACTAATGACCGATAATCAAGTGGTTTCTACCATGTTCGACTTTAGCACATGTATTCGCATGGTTAGATTCGTACTATAGAGTGGTGGAGATGAAGACCCTGCATCTTTTCTAATAGTTTCAGTTTGCATTGGAGTATATTTAGATTGTACTGTTGCATAGATCCACAATGTATGTCTCATGGCTATGTTCAAATTTGAGTCTTTAACACGTAGATCCACAATGTATTTTTGGTGGCTATGCTAAGATTTGAGTCATATTGGCTTGGATCCATAGTGTATGTTTGGTGGCCATAACCTTTCTTACTTGACATGGATCTTTTCATGTCGGCATTTATTCTTTCATTCATTTGTATTTTGAGTATGGAAATGCCTACCTCAATCATGATATATTATTGTACTATATTTCTTTGTTTGTTAGCAAGTTTTCGACTGACGTGTTCCTTGTTCCCAACACACACTCAACAAAGTATTCCAGATATCACTTTGTTATAACTTCATACTTTGGGGGGCTTACTATTACACATTATTTTCGTCACCCCTATGATCATTAATGATGTACCCCTATCCTTTGTCTTTAGAAGGATCAATGGCCTGAATCCCTGAAGAAAAATGAAGATACATTTTCCCAGAAAGATGAAAATTATCTTTTCATTTGTAAAAACCTTATAAAAATGGATCATCGCACCTTTCTCAGTGTTAAGGGTGCAAAAATTTAGGATCAACGTAGGTTGAACCATAGTGGCCTACGACGTTGTCGCAGTTTTATCAGTATTAAGGGTGAGACGATCTTTTTTACAAAGAAAAAGAGCATCTTCTCGATGTTTCTAGAATAGAAGCTTCGATGGTGAGGTGGCCTCTAATCATTTTGGATATGATTTGCATCCCTATTTTAGTGGGATCATCCTAACCTCCTCACCCTATCCTTTTCATCTTATAAAAGGAGGGGAGTTCTCATGGGGAAAGTTAGCATTTGGTATGGTTAGAGAATTTTTGGAACTTCAGCTTAGTTACAAAGATTCAACTAATGAGATATTAGTCTAGCCAAGAGTTTTCAATGTTTGGACCTATGTTGGCCTTGAGTTTCACTTTTCCAAGTTGTTAGTCATAGGTTAAGTGGTTGCAACAAGAAAATAATTAAAAATAAATTAGTTGCAACTAGAAGTGATGAATTTACTAATTGTGGATAAAGTGGTTATAAGTGGACAGGGTGGTTGTAAGTGTACAAGGTGGTTAGAAGTGGGTTATCCCAAAAAGAAGGAAGTTGGTTAGATGATAACCCCTAGAGGAAGTTACTTGGAGAAGTATAAATAAGAGAGCAAGGGTCTCTTATGTGTGGAATCTCTTGAGCATGTTGAAGATATTATTTTGGTGAAAGGTTCATTACAGGTACTCATGGACACATCAGAATTTTTGCAAGTATGAGGAAGCAAATTTGCAGCAGAAAAATCATGGCAGGAAAATCACGACAAGAAAATTGCAGCAAAAAATCATGGTAGTAAAATCACGACAGAAAAATCTAGACAACAAAACCGTGATAGTAGAATCACAGTAGAAGAACTGCGGTAGCATAATCATGGCAGTAGAATCATAGCTACAAAAACATATCCATAATATATCTACATGTTCATATCTTCTACAAAAATTTTGGTATGATTATATGTTGTCTTGATGCTTAGATTTTCTCATGGTATGGTGAATGCTTGAAGCATTGTTTGTATGGTTTTTGTAAAGTTTGGATATGGTATATGTTGGTTGGTTGGTTGAGTGGTTTTTTTATGATATGGTTGAGGGATATCTATGTTGTGTGATGGTGTATGCATAAGAAACATACATAGGTTGTTGGATGGTATAGACTTGTTTTTTATTTGGATGATGAGATTGATGAGACAGGTTGAGGTGACAGGTTGTTGTGACAAGTTGTGCATAGTTGATTCACTTGTGTTTTTATATACTATTGGTACACTTTGACAGATTATTTTCTGTCTAGAAGATGGGTCTTATACTTGAGGGTTGGATTCCTCATAGTTTGGTTGGTTCTAGGATACACATGTTGGGTCTTGCATTGAGAGTCGGTTCTTTCTTGGAGTTGGTTCTCTATTTTAGTTGGTGCTGATAAAACCCAAGGATTGTAGTCTGTAATATAAAATAAATTTATACATCTATATGGTTTTCCTTGTGTTCTTTATTTTGATGGTGCATAGCTCTTTATTGTTAATGTATGTTTTTGAGAGATATTTACATGCAAGAAACTAAGTGTGAACGGAAGTAATAAGTAATGATGTTGTGAATGGTGATTGATAATTAAAGTTTTGAGAGAAGTGTAAAATATCCCTCACACTAATTCACCCCCCCTCTCAGTGTGATCGGTGTGTCCAAAAATTAGGATCAGAGAGGGCCTTCATTATAATCCTTAACTAGCTTGAAGGATATCCATGGACACACAAATGGATGAATATGTAGATGAAGTTCCCTTCTTTGATGAGATAGATTACTCAACATGGAGAATATAAATTAAAGGGTATTTTATGGAAAAAGGAGCATGTGCTTGAAACATAGTTGTTGGTCGATCAATTCCCTCAAAGAATTAGTCAAATCTTCCAGCTCAAAAGGAAGCAAAGAAGAAAAATGAAGTGGCACTCAAGATCATCTTCAATGGACTCTTAGGTTCTGTCAAAGAAAGCATGGGACAATGCACTTACTCCAAGGATCTATGTTTGAAGTTAGAAAAAGTATATCAAGACAAAATTTCCATCAAGGAAAATGAAGGTAAAGACTCTCCAAAATCCTCTGATTTCAATACTTCTAAGTGTGATAATGTTGAATGTTGTCTTGCAAAAGAAGAAGAATATATAGAAGAAGTTTGTATAGAATTTGCAAATAATGAAGAGGAATATTTGTTGGAGCTTAAAGATAAAATTATAACTAATTTAGAAGAAGTTAGCATGGAAATAGGATATGGTTCAATTTCATTTGAGTATCTTGAAAAATACACTAAGGAGGTCCTAGAAAAATACCCAAGGCATATCATGGCACTAAAGAAAATACTAATGAAGCAAGAAGAAGAGATCAAGAAACTATAGAATGATATAACTAGTCAAGTAGAAGAAACGAAGAAGGTAGATGATGAGATTAGCAAAAGACTTGAAGATCTTAAAATGAATGTCAATTTAAGGACTCGACTTGAAGAAGCCAAAAGGGTAGAGGAACTATTGAAGAATCAAGTAAATTAAAAGAACAATCATGCCATAAGCTAGAAGCAGATGTAGTTGATCTTAGAAGGAAATTTGAGAAGTCAAATACTCACATCAAGTTCATGAATAGCTCAACAATCTTGGATGAAATTTTGGATAGTCAAATATCACCTAATGACAAATTAGGTTCTGGATACAACAAGGAAGATGCACACTTTGAAGTTGGCACTTCTAAGAAGAATGATGCAGGTCCTCCATTTTCAAAGGGAGAAAGTAAAGCTACAATTTAAGCATCATCATTAAGAAAGAAAACCTTCAGAAGACCAGAGAAAGGAAGACATAAACAAGCCACTCCTACACCTCAAAGAAAACTCAGAAGAGAGACACCTTCAAGGTGGACACCAAAGAAAAGGTATGAAAACGTTTTTCATGGTCATTGCTTCTCTTGTAATGAATATGGTCACAAAGATTTGAATTGTATAAATTATGCAAGGAAAGATGTTGGAAGGTTCCATAACACCCTAATATGTTGGAGATGTAATCAAGTGGGACACATTGTTTCTCATTGTCACACCATGAGATGTTACAACTATAGCGGGTTTGGACACAAAGCTCGGGATTGATAGAATTCAAGGAGATGGTCCATGAGGAGTGTTTCATATAGCATGGAAAGAAGAGCACATGTAACTTGGAAGGAAGAAAATGTTGAAAGGATGGAAGCTCAGAGTACAAGTATAGAGAAATCAGGACACTCAGAGAAGTCGATGAAGAATACTGAACAACTAGACATGAATGAAGGAATAAAGAATCAAGAAAGGTTCACTCTTTTTGAAGCATACATAGGCTCATGTGGGAGAATGCAAGATACCAGATATATAAAATATGCAGAACAGAAACGAAATGCTAGAAATAATAGAATAGCAGTAAAATATCTAGCATAATCTTCACAATACACAGAAATGATATACGAAATAGCAACA
>JASDQU010815976.1:2281-17913 GCA_032191745.1 Picea mariana
TGTACTTGAACATTTAAAGTGGGGTAAAAGGAGGTTGCCCCCTCGAAGAGGCTTATTATCTGAAATTATCTCTTTTTCAAGGCGTTGAGTACTTTTTCTCAGGATTTTCTATGCTATATTGATATTTGGTTCTTAACGGGGTGGAGGCAATGTGCATTTACTACACATCACCTTTACCCTTCCCGTTGGCTGCCACCCTAGTCAGACCATTGTTTGATCTTGTTGTTGTGTTCACGATCCAGATTTTTAGCAGGGTGAAACCACTCAACCACCTCTCGTATTAAAGGTTTCAATTAATAGGTATGTCTCTTTTGGCCATTCTTGACTTCACTCGGGTTATGAAATAATTTTGGCTCAGTTGTGTGGGTTTGTGTTTGTCCTGAGTGTTGCAACTGTGTGGAATTTTTGTTTTAAATGGAAAATGGATGGTTCTGCTATAATAGTTTTGAGTTCATCGAATTTGTTAGCTTTTCCTGGGTTATAGCTCTTTGTTACCACTGCATTTTGGTTGAAGGGTTTGTTTAAACCGTGCCTGGATGGTTACCTTCATGATTCCTGGGTTTAACTAGAGCCATGTTTTCTTGTTTTGGCCCTGTCAAGGAACTGTCTCTTGTTCACAAGCAAATCATAGTCCTCCTTGTGCGTGCACCTTTGGCCTCGAAGTTTCACTGCATTTAGTTATGTTCCTCCTGTGAAGGTTGTCGTGCAAACCCTTAACCCTCCAGACTAGACTTGCATAGGGATACTGTCGAGCATGTCAAGTTGTTTCTAGTTATTGTGGTCTATTACTTTGGGTACGAGCTCACCCATTGGTCGTGTAGCAATCGTGTTGTTGTGGATTTTGGTCACTACCCCTGTGATATTAGCGTAGACCTTACATTTCTATTTGCATTTTAAAGTCACAATCACTCACCTTATGCCAAATAACTCAGTGATTTTAATGGAAGGGCCTCTGCCCTATGTCGATTGGATGTGTGGTTATTCATAGCTACCATGGCTTGTTTAGTTGGTTGTTTCTCTACCATAGTGGCGAGTTGTTAGTTGATATACAGTAGTCACTAATATTACACTTACGATGATTTGGTTGATGGCTGGCATTGGTTGCGAATATTGGGGTTGCTCACACAGGTCGCGTTCTGTGTATGGTGTTTTGCAAATGAAATATGGGGCATGACAATTATGTTTTCCCTAGGGCCAAATGATAATCGAACTAGATAATTATGGAAGGCATACCTGGCATCCTTGTGTTGTTCGTTGAATAATCCTGAGTGCACGTGGCTTGATTGAGTCAAGGTGTCACTTAAACAAACCAACCACTTATTAATACGCACAGCCTCAGCACGATATGTTGAGTTATTGGCATGACTGTGTGTTTGTTGTGACAAGCATGGATGATTTTAGGGGCTAAATTTCGCAAATGGGCTAATTTTCCATGGTTTTTCCAAAAATGAGATTCGTTATTTTAAAAATGATTCACCCAAATTCTATAGGATAAAATTGTTTTACCTTGAAAATCGCCAAAATTTTATAAAAACTATATAAAATCCTTATAAATTTGAATATTTTTACAAAAATATCACCAAACATTTATAGTTAGCATATGAAGGGTTAGTAAGATTCGCTAAGGTTTCTACATTTTAAAAGAAATTTCCATCCTTAAAATCATCCCTGGTGACAAGTAGAAATGTTGTATTATGGAGTTTGGTTGGTTGTGCTCTGGGTGTAGTATGGATAGTTTGTTTTTATACTCAGTGATACCCTAAGAGTTTTTAAGCATGTTATTTATTTCAATTGACCACTGTTGATGACAGTCATGTTGGATATTTGTCTCGGATTTTAATTCGCATTGAGATGTTTTGTTTTACAGTGGCATGGTTACATTGCCTTGGACATTTACTCCTACATAGCATGTGTCTAAATGTTGATTGTTGGTCGTATAGTCCATTGTCATTTCAGGCGTGGCATGTGAGGTTTTGATTATTTCGATCTTTCTACTACATATATATATGGGAATGAATATCATTACAGATCTTGATTGGATCTATTACAAGAAATAGTGACTTCATTATTATTTTAGAAACACTACTTTTAAATATATATGTGGATTGAAGAACTACACGACAGTGTTGGATGTTAATGATCACAGATTGGGAATGAGTGTTGTTGTTGACTATTATAAAATACAAAATGTAGGGAACAGAACCTCTTACAAATTGTGTGAAATACTTACTATTTTATAATGGCACTGTGTTGGATATTAATGGATAGTGAATTAGGAAAATACACAGGAATTATGACTCAGTCATCTTATTGTTGGTTGATGCATATTTTTTGTTTACTGCAAAATATGTTATGGATCGCTTGATTAATCTCATGAACAATAAACGTTATTTTCCCCTCTCATTATCTCACTTTCCACTAATTACAACCCCCTCACATATCCTAGATTCCCTATTCTGATATTGATTATAGCCAACAGAATTTATGTGTTAAGTGGACTGCAATAAAGTTTATTGGGTTGATTTATAGTTGATTGTTGTTGTCATTGAGCAGTGACCATTTCTTTTCCCCTTTCATTATATCATATTTTCTCCCAATACAAACCCCTCACATTTCCTAGAACATTGTTTCACCCCCCTGCTCGTTGATTAACATTAGAACAATTTGTATGGATTGGATTGCATGAGCCTGATACATTCTAAGACAAATCTATTTCGTATTTTTAAGGAGTTGTCATGCATGGTTATTTAAAAATACTATTTTCTAATCGTTAACAAATGAAGGATGATTTTTTTCAGTTGGGGAGGCCATGGTCGAGGAAAATGAGGTAGAGGTAACTAGAACTGAGGCCCAAGAAGGCCCAGGTTCTCTATACATTTTGATGTTGATTCAGAAGATCTTGGCCAGTTGTTTCATGCTAAATTCCTTAGTTGGATTGGGAAAGGAATATTCCAACTGAGGCCTGAAAGGCCTCCTTTCCAAGCCCCTCAATCCCTCGGCATCCTTGTGCCCCCTCATGTCTCTTTACAGACTGAAGTCCTGGAAAATGATGGGTGGCAAGATATTGTTCACCTGACAGTCTCCCAACACCGTGGCTGGCCCAAATTGACTTTGCCTGCTCCTCCACCTTTGAACCCCATTGTCCAAGATTCCCCTAACCACTCGCTAGTGCAATCCTCCCATGATAGAAATATATTGAAGACTAAAGCCCACCATGAATTTGATAAAGGAAAGGCTATTGTTGCCCCTTCCTCACCCTTTGATGACTCTAACAAATCCGTGTCTTCGTGGATGCATTTGAGGAATGTTTTTTCCCATGTGATCAATGTGATAAATCCTAAAGGATCTGCCCAACCCAAGGCAATTCAGGAAAATCAAGAGGTGACAGCAGCAACCAAGGAAGGGTTGCATCACAGAGTGGAAAATATGGCTTTTGAATTTTATGTTATTTATTGTTTTATGACAGTGGACTTCATGGATTTTGAATAGCATGTTTTATTTTGGATATATGAGTATTATTTTGAAATATTTTCAAATTTCATGAACTAAAATTGCCAAAAGTAAATGTGTTTGAGGGGAGGCACAAGGAGGTGTGTTTCCTAACTAATGGATTATGTTATGATTGTTATGATTGTTATGATTGTTATGAACTAAAGGGAGTCACAAGGGGTCCCACCTACTAGTTATTATGTATTTATGACCCTTATTATAATTATTACTTGTTCCCCTAACTAAAATCAGTTGAGTCTTTTAATTAACTTAACTAATGAGTTGGTTTAACTACTTCAACCAATTCTAACTTGTTAAAAGCAAGAGGAAAGGGAGGAACAAGAGGAGGATAGAAGCACAAAGCATGCTAAGGTTTTCTCTTTGAGTTTATGTTGAGATAGTTCAGTTTTCATTCATTCATATATTCATCATAGCCCAATTTTCTTTTGTGATAGCAGGGTCTTATTGTAGACAACAATATTCAGGGCAAAATCAAATCATTCAGACACTTGTTCTTCAGAGGTGTTGATCTATCTTTGATAGTCTGTGTAGACTTACTTGTTTGTGAATTAATTTTCATGATTGATAAAGGTTATTATGCAGATTCGAGTGGGCAGCAATCTATGGCAAGTTGATCCAGCTTTTAGAGTTCAGTTTTGTTTTTTTGTCAGAGGTCCTTTTGTATGTTCCATCAGGGATTTCTAAGTTTGACTTTGGTCCAAGATTTATGTCTGAATTTTTGTAAAGACAATGAATCTTTAGTGAATTGGAATGAAATAAAGAATTTCTTTATATCTCATCTATCTTTATTATCATCTTGGTGTCTTTACTTATGTTCTTACATTTATTTCAGCAACTGATATATTCAAAAAATTACATAAAAAAATGAGTTTCCAACAAGTTTTTTGTTGATAAAAGACTAGCCTAAGAACTCGTAATTAATACTTGTGATGTTAGGATGTCATTTTTGTTGGCTATCAACATAGGGTGATATTCTCGTCTACTTTGATTTAGCCAAGTAAAGGTTGAAAATTCTTAAGTAAGATCAATTCATATATTTTCCTCAACACAAGGTAGGAACGGAAATTTTGAACATGGCAAGTCAGACTACTGGTAAAAATAAAATCAAGATGGATTATGCAAAACATAGTATAATTAGAATGAAAATACTTTCAAAAACTAAATGGTTTCAATGCCAGAATTTCTCTAGGAGCCATGTGTCATTTCCTTCATGGCTACCACCTATGCTTCATGTTGTTTGCCACGTCTCCGTTGCAATTTCCATTTTCCTCCGCTACTTATTTCCCCATCCCTGTGAAATTGTTCCCATTCCAACCTGGCAAGAAGTGATGCCATGCAACACTTGTTAAAAAAGGTGTGAAAGCGTCCATCCTTTGACAATTATAATATTTAAATTCTTTTGTAAAATTCTAAAGATTCTCTTATGTTGATTCATGTCAACTATTAATAATGTCTTTAATAGAACAAGAAAATTTGATGTGCCAAACAACTAAGGAATCATCTTTTTGATAAAAGAAACATGCACATGGAGTGTTTAATCAAAAAAAATGTGTGGTTGGTAATGAACGTTTTAGCACAAAAAGTTGGAAAAAATTATTATGTATTTTTTCTTGTCACCTTTGAAAGTCGATATTCTTTCAAATTAAAACACATCAAATAAGACACTTGGATTTGAATTCTAGGAAATTTTAAAGCATTTTTCACTTCTATCATTTACATCAAATAAGACACTTGGATTTGGATTTAAAAAAATCATTTTCACTTCTTGAATGAATACTTTTTATTTTAATTCATTGTCAAAATAAATAAATAAAAGAATATAGAAAAGTGGAAAGAAATTTCTTTCAATATATCTCAAAACTGGTTTGGTGAAGAAAATTGGAAACTCAAAAACCAATTGCTCGAGAGACTTATCAAATTTGATTAAAAAAACTCCATGAACTTTTATAGAAAACATTTTCTAAATAAACTAACCTTAATACATTGAATACATTATATTTACAACTTAAATGGGCCTAATGGTTAAGAACATGTGTTTCCTCCTTGAAGATCACAGGTTCAAATCCAAAGGGGTAGGGTATGTACACCTCCGTAGAATTTGCACAGAAGGGATCTCTTGTCCCACAAACTAGGGGGTTTCATACACCAATTAGTGTCTAGGTTACCCACACCCTTACACACACACACACACACACACCATGTATTCATATTTAAAAGACTTTTTTTTGTAAGTCAACAAACATTATATTACCTTCAATAAAACAGTGAAGTTATACACACAATGTTTTGTATTTTGAGTTTCCTTGGGAGGAATCCAACCCAACTTCAGTTTGGAGCAAAATGGCGATAGCCCCTAGGGGTCAAAAAATAGTACAGTTTGATATCAGAGGAGCTATTGTCTCTAAGAAAAGAAGCATTCAAAAAAATTGTATCCCTATTTAAAACTTGAACTAGGATATGATAATAAAAACTAAGTAAAAATATAGCAACTAGGATTATCCTGAAGGCGACACTTGGCCACCTGGAGGAATGTCAATACTGGACACAGTCAAAGGAATAGGCACATTTAAGATGATATCATCCTAGCTAGACAGAGAGTGCGCCTGACGCATGAGATTTGGACGAGCATGCATGGTCACCAACAAAGAAATCCTTTGATCCAATTGTTCTATTTTATATTCCAAATCTGCTACTTCCCGACGAGTCTCGAAAACCATGTGGAGGAGCTCACCTCTCAAGTTGATGCTGCTCGAATTAGTGTCAGAGTTTCAAGACTCTGGCATAGAATGAAGAGGATTGGGGTTTCTAACACCTAGATGGTCACTTTTGAGGCCTACCTAACAAGGATAATTTTAAGGATGGAAATTTATATTAAAATGTAGAAACATGGGCTAATCTTACTAGTCCTTAGTATGCAAAATGTAAAATGTTTGGTGATACTTTTGTAAAAATATTCAAATTTATAAGGATTTTATATAGTTTCTTTAAAATATCGGCAATTTTTAAGGTAAGATAATTTTATTTTATGGCATTTGGGCGAATCATTTTTAGAAAAAATGGAAATTGGCAAATCCTTTTTTAAGAAAAACCATGGAAAATTATCCCAATTGCGAAATTTATCCCCTAAAAGAAACTACCTAATTGTCGCCCAGATCCTTGTTCAAATGCGCTTGAGAGGGGATAGGCTACTCATCAAACCCTAAAGAATTTCCCTCTTTATCAAACCATTCTACTCTACAACCCCAAAGGATTGTTTCCTCCTGCACGATCGGAGCTTCTTGAGGTTCTACAATTTGAGCTAGAGAGGTCATAGCGGAGCGATCTAGAGTCTAGATCACTAGCATCATTTCCTCAGAAATTTTATCCGTTCGTTGATGATATACTCTATCTCGACGAGAGAAACCTCTAAGATGAATGTTTTTTTCCCTTGGTTATGGAAGGAAGTGGAGAACAAGGAAGAAAAGGTGAAAAGCAAACTTCGCGGGAGACACAGTAACTGTCACTAGCTCGAAGTAAGCAAAAGACCAGAAAAGATGGAGCAAAGTAAGAAACTGCAAGCCGTTGGACAAGAGGATAAAGAATGACAGATCAACAAGGAAGAAGGATCGCGGGAAACTCAACAAGAAGAAAAATCCATTGTTGGATGCTTTGGAGCACTGCACGAGAAGGAAGGAAAGACATGCCAGTGAAGCCCGGAAAAAGCGGATCAAGTTGACATAGGGTTTTAGACACCTAGGATTTTGATATTTTAGGGGTTCTGCATGTAGGCTTCAGCCTAAATCTATTGGTGAGGGATTGTTTTGCATAAATAGAGGTCGACAGAACCTGGGTCGGGTCGGTACTGTTGTTGAGCATTGTTATTGATTGTTGTTCATTGAGAGAATATTGTATTGTGAGCAAAAGAAGGGTTGAGAGTAAGAGACTTCTAGCATTGTAAGATCTTCAGCTGGGTGCGAAGATTAATTCCTACAGCTGGGTGTGTAGGAGGGGGAGAGAGAGAGAAGAAGAAGAATATCTATTGGCAGAGAGCGCAGACAAGAACTGTAAGATTTATCTTAATATATCATAAGCACAGTTCTGTGGACATAGCCCTAGGGAGACAGTGAACCACGTATATCTAGTGTTATGTGTGTATGATTGATGCTTTATATTTTTCTTTGATATGTTGTTATTGCATTATTGTATTAGATCAGATCTATTAGAAGGTGGAGTATATCTTAGTGATAAGTAAGTTAGGTACACTGCGTTGTATTGTGTTAAGATCCACTTGATATTCCCCTAGTTGTAGACATCTTTGTCCTACAACCACCCCTGCCTCTACCTCGGGTGAGACTTCATCTACTTCGTAGGTGTTGCCGAAAGGGCCGGTAGTTATATTTTTTTTGGTGCGCTCTTGAGCGTTGAACCCTGGGTCTGCCCTTGTGCCAACAAATGGTTCCCTTGTCGGGACTAGAATCTTTGTGAGGAAATTTCAAGGTGGTTCCCATCGAAGACATAGATTCAAAAGTGGATATAAGATCAAGAAATGGACTTCACTGAATCCCAAAACAAGAACCCTGAGCTGAGTACTGAAGATTGGCTACAAAGATACATTTTCACCGACATCCATGAGATCTTCTTTGGAGGAATCCATCAAGAGTTGTTTGAGTGGTTGGCTAGGTTAGTTGATACCCAGTTCAAGATCATAACTAAACCCCCTATGGTTTGGACATCGGCACTGATCTAGAAGGTTAAAAGAGTCGACAACATTTTATCCAGAGAAGTAGATCATTGGTTTGATAGTACCATTGGAGGGTATATCACGGAATTTGTTGTTAACAGAGTAGAATCGTATAGCCAAGCCGAGAGATACTTTTTCAAAGGACCCAGAGGGAAATTTTTTCATTTTATGAAGTTAGGAATCAAGATTCTCTTACATGAGAAGAACATTCTAAAGATACAGTATATTGGTTGAAGCCGAAAAATCCAATGTTCAAAAATTCAGATAGCGACAGTGACACAGAAGCTGGACATACGCGCAGTGAGAGAGTGTTTAGAGGGGTTCACCTTGAGAACTTGTTCAAGAAAAAATATGGAGAAGAAGGTTTATACAGTGGGGAAGAGGCATATCTAACAGACGAAGAACGTCCAGAACCTGCTAGGCTAGAGGAAGGAGCAACTGAAGAACTTCGCCAGAACGAGCCAAAAAACTCAGGAATTATGCAGACTATTGAAGTAAGTATCATTAACCCTCTTGTTGTTTCAACGGAACTAGGTAATTGGAGTCACCAGAGTCCTCAGAGTGTTACTATTAGCAGTTCAACATCTACTCAGACAGGAAACCCAGGTAGCTCTATGGAGGACAATATGAGGTTCCCTATATTTAGAGGGGATGGATCTAAAGACCCAGATCAACACTGGTTCCTATGTGAAGCTGTGTGGAATATTAAGAATGTCACTGATGAGGCAGTCAAAAGAACCCAGTTCAGCACCATTCTTAGAGATCACGCACTAAGCTGGTACATGAATCTTGTCCAAGGACTTGCACAACCCCAACCATTGAATGAGATCAACAACACGTTGATTGCAGAATTCAAGAAACCTAAATCGGAGTCACAATGTATTACAGAGCTAAAGGAGATCAAACAGAAGGTTGTTGAACCTGTCTGGGAATTTGATCAAAGATTCAAGACCTTAACAGGTCGATTAAATTTTAAGATCCCAGATGAACAGAACAAAGAATGGTTCATCACTACGTTGTTACCACACATCAGAGTTCCTCTGATGCAATAGAAAATTGCTTCGTAATCTAAGGCACTGGAGATCGCCATGAAGCTTGAATCAGCCCCTATGGGAGAATCCAGCTCGGGTATGAGCCAGATCTTGAGCCAGCTGACCAGTTTGTATTTACAGGTCTAAGACATAAAAAAGGATAAGGGAAAGGACAAAAGAGAAGACATATGGTGTGTCATATGCATATCATAGGGCCATGATAAGGAACACTTCCCTGTATTTCATGAATATTTGGCCTCAGGAGCTCTGTGACCCTTGAAGCAAGTCACATTTCCCCGGTGCAAAGTATGCAAAAACTGACATTGCCCTGGTGAGTGCTATTACATGTAGAAGTATGTTCAGACACCTGCAAACCTATATTACACCTTATGTAAGTTAGTAGGGAATTATGATAGAGATTGTAGGGCCTACGACCTCATGCATGAAAGGTCAAGAGATGTATACAAGATCCAAGGTGAAGTACAGCAAGAAGGAAACACTACACAGTACAACTCCACGGGAAGAGGAAACTTCAATCCCCACAGTGGATATAGAAGATGAGGACGAGGAGGAGGAATGGGCTGAGGCTAAGGACAGATAATTTGTTATAACTGCATGCAACCAGTACATCTAGAAAGGGATTGTCATAACCCTTGTACTACTTGCAGTTATTGCAATTCTTTTGAGCATGTTATATAATATTTCCCCATACTATTGGCTAAGCTTCAAGAAAGATGAGGACCTCAGCAGAACCCGCAATTGCAGTTGATATATGCTAAACCTCGCGGAGCAGACCCTAGATTCATTGTTATTACTCGAGGAGGCGTTGTTATAGGAGAAGATAGAGTGACCTAAGAAAAGACTACAGAAGACTCAGGAGTCAGAAAAGATGTGAAGAAGACTCAAACTTTTGATGCCAAGAAATAACGACGAACATTTGAAGATGCAAGGAAAGAGCTTAGAAGAGATCAAGGATCATCATCAAGAACATGGTAAGAAGGAAGAGAATATGGAATGCCACCGGTATTCGATTTGTTTTCTTTGACAAGAGAGGAAAAAGAGGTAAGCAAGCTCATGGAATTTCTATATACTTGTATTAAGCTAATCTAGGATGAAAACACTGTAAAGGAACTTCAGAATTTAATCAAGCAATATGAGCTAGGAAAGATAGACCCCTTGCTGAATAGGGAAGTACACCAAATTGGAAAAAGGAGATGGACAAACAAAGAATTATACTTGAATGCTCAAATAGGAGAGTATGATATAGACTATGTGGTCCTCGACTTATGGTTGGAGGTCAATGTCATGACAAAACAAACTTGGGCACTAATGGGAAAACCGAGGTTAGTCTATTCCCCTATAAGGCTTAGAATGGCTAATAAGAAAGTTGTCAGCCCATTTGGATGACTGGAGCATGTCCCTGTGGACATCGATGGAGTGAGGACCTTTTCATATTTTGAGGTCATTGAAATTGTTGATGACAGCTGCCCTTACCCGGCGCTGTTAGGAATTAATTGGGCATTCAAAAACTCTACTGTTGTTAATTTGAAGAAGAGATGTATGACATTTGAAAGAGACGGCCTAAGTTTCATTTCACCTTTAGATCCAGATGAAGGTTAGAGATACACATAACCCGTCAGAGAAGAAGACCACACATATGAAGTAGAGAATATCTACAAACTGACCACCAAACAACAAGATTACATCAACCCTATAGCTTATGGGAATCTGAGCTGGCGAAGTGACACCATGTTCTCATCATATTCAGAAGAAGCATTGGAGAACTAGCAGAACCATATGTATGAGGTATTTACCAGAAGATGTGCCAGATTAACCAGAGAAGATCGTTGGATCGGCACAACAGTAAGTAACTTACCCACATTTGATGGTCTGAACCCTTTAGAAGCCTTCTTATCAGATTTTGAAACAAGTGTACCAACACAACAATGATTGTTGGCAATGGATGAGGCCCTGAAAGCCACACCACCAAGATGGTGGGGGACACATAAAAGCAACATCACGAAGTAGACACAATGTCGAACCTTGATGACAGCACGATTCTTAGCACAAGCAGTAAGTTGTGAAGTAAGATATACCGATTGAATTTTCCCGTTGGACCATGTGCGAAGCTGTGAACAGGCTTGGAGTGACATTCCTGGAGAAAAAGGGGTGCATAGATTCATTAACACACTGGACATGACCCCTATCAACTGGTACCTTCAAGCGGAGCTGCGCCTCATCACTACAGATTGGGAAGGTATGATTCATAACTTTGTAACTACCTTTTTATTTGAAAGTGAATATCCTTCATTAGACCAAGCATTGCAGACCATGAGACAGAAGGTATTTGAGGCGGCATCCAACCTCCCTATGGAACAATAAGAGGACAAATGGACTGCGCCTCTCCAGAAATTGCAGAGTTGCTACAACATCAATATTGATGACGATGATGATCCCATAAAGGTAAACATTACTGAAACATAAGGCCAAATAAATGTAGAAGGTCCAAGAGTTGAGGTACCATTTATTTGTTAGCCAATCAAGATTAAAAAAGACAATATTGGAATAGAGGAGACACCAAAGCTTGCCAATGTCAGAGATTATTGGGATGTTGCTACCATTGAAAAAATTACAGAGCTACTGCATGAATATCAGGACTTGTTTCCCACCAAGTTCACTGATATGAAGGGAATCAAAGGACCTATGGAAGAGATGAGAATACCTTTGAAACCAGATTTGAAGCCAGTCAAGAAAATACCATATAGATTAAACCTGAAATACAAGGAAAAAGTGAAGATTGAGCTCGACAGAATGCTGGAAGCAGGGATTATTGAACCTGTTGAAGAATCAGAGTGGATCAGACCTATGGTCGTACAAGACAAGAAGACAGGAGAAATCAGGATATGTGTGGACCTCAGAAAGTTGAACGATGTTTGTCTGCATGACCCTTTCCCTACACCATTCATTGATGAAGTATTAGACAACGTGGGAGGCCAGGAGGTATATTCTTTCACAGATGGATTTTTAGGATACCATCAGATCTAGATTGCCAAGGAGGACCACCACAAGACCACGTTTTCCATAGAATGGAGATCCTACCAATACACAGTGATGCCATTTGGACTAAAGAATTCCCCATCTATCTTTTCGAGGGTGGTGGTCGAAGCGTTCAAAGAATTTTTGCATAAATTTTTAGAAGCTTATTTTGATGACTAGACTGTGTTTAGTTTGTTGAGAAATCATATTGAATGTCTAAGGCTAATGTTGGATAAATGCAGGCAGTGTCAAATTGCTTTGAATCTGAAGAAGTGCATATTCTTCTCACCATTTGGAGTGTTATTAGGCCATATTGTATGCAAGCAAGGATTGTTGGTTGATCCATACAAAATTGCAATTATAGTTGATTTCCACCCCCGACTTCAGTCAAACAACTGCGAACTGTGCTAGGACATATTGGCTATTACAGGAAATTCATTAAAGGTTATGCCCAAATTACAGAACCGATAGAGAAGTTGTTGAAGAAGGATTACCAGTTTGGTTAGATAGATGAATGTCAGAAGATCTTCGACACACTAAAAAAGAAGATGGTCATTGCGTCGATTCTGGTCTTTCCAGATTGGAGCAAAGAGTTTCATGTGCACGTCGATGTGTCTTATATTGCATTGGGAGAAGTACTAGAACAACTGGGACAAGGAGACATTGATCACTCGTTAGCCTTCACTAGCAGGAAGTTATCCACAACAGAAATCAACTACACCACTACCAAGAGGGAAGGATTAGCCATGGTGTATGCGTTGCAAAAATTCCTCCACTACTTGTTGGGAGGACACATTAAAATGTTCACAGATCACTCTGTGCTGAAATATCTAGTCAACAAGCCAGTGTTGGGGCCACAAATATGCATATGGCTTCTGCTATTTCAAGAATGTGATTTTGAGATCATAGTTAATCCAGGAAGAATGAACAAGGTCCCTGACCACTTGTCGAGGTTGGAACATGGAGAAGAACCCACCAGTTTGGAGGATACACTACCAGATGCACAGTTGCTCGCCATTAGGAAGATTGATGACCACTTCGCAAACATAGTCCAGTTCCTGTCAACAGGAATGGAAACTAGTGAGTATACAATTACCCAAAAGAAACAGCGAGTAGTGTGTGTTGCAGACTTTTAACTGATAGCAGGTCATCTATGCATGATGGGACCTGATGATATACTAAGAAGATTTGTTATGGAGGCAGAATGCCCACTGATCCTCGCAGAAGCTCATGAAGGTATCACAGGAGGACATTATGTAGGGAAAGAAACTACGCAGAAGGTTCTGCAAGCTGGCCTTTGGTGGCCTACCTTACACAAAGATGCTAAGGAGTATGCTAGAGCCTGTGATGTGTGCCAGAGAGTTGGGAGACCATCTAGAAGAGATGAAATGTCATTAGCACCACAGATGACCCTACAAGCATTTGAAAAATGGACCATTGACTTCGTAGGACCTATCAACCCACCAGGGAAGCGCACAGGAGAAAGGTATATCATTACTGCGACAGAATACTTAACCAGATGGGTTGAAGCCAGAACAGTTAAAGACTGTAGTGAAACTAAAACTACGTGTTTTATATTTGATGAAATAATAACCAAGTTTGGATGCCATAAGATCCTTATGAGTGATCAAGGCACGCATTTCATCAATAAGACAGTTGAAGCCCTGACTGGAGAATTTGTAGTCTACCATCAGAAGAGAACACCTTACCATCCACAAGCAAATGGAACAGTTGAAGTATTCAATAAGATCTTGGAGACAACATTAACAAAGATTTACATTGTGAATAGGGATGACTGGGACTTAAGAGTACCTGCAGTAATATGGGCCTATTGAACCACTTGCAAGAAATTAACAATGCAGACTCCTTTCAAGTTAGTTTATGGTCTCGAAGTTGTTGTCCCGATGGAATACTTGGTACCAAGATTAAGAATTTTTTATTTTACAGGTATGGATGACACTAGTGTTGTTCAATAAAGGCTCGCACAGTTGGTTAAACTGGAAGAAGATAGATTCATTACAGGATTCCACCAGCAGGTCCAGAAGGAACGAGAGAAGGCATATCATGACAGGCACATCAAGAAGAAGACACTCAAGCAAGGTGATTTAGTACTGGTGTATGACAGTAACTTTATAAGACACCCAGGAAAGTTCAGAACGCATTGGCTAGGACCATATGAGATTGCTTATGTTACAGAAGGAGGAGTTGCACAACTGAAAAACATTGAAGGGAGAATGGAAGGAAGGATTGGTGAATGGGATTCGGATGAAGTTGTACTATGAAAACCAGCTGCCTCGTAGCTCTTAGTAAAAACAAGAGGAAAAGGGTCTAGGTACCAGATATAGTTGAAATTGGGTACCAGACACTGAAAAGACAGACTGCACAAGGAGGGAGAGGAGGCATAAAGCAGAAACCAAGGCTGCCCTGTGCAGTCCAAAGTCAAAGCAAAATAGAAGGATTGGATTCAAAGTGCCTCAGGATGAGTCCAGGTGAGTGTTGGGGGCCTGTTGGACGTTGGTTATGGAAGGAAGTGGAGAACAAGGAAGAAAATGTGAAAAGCGAACTTCGTGGGAGACACAGTAACTATCACTAGGTCGAAGTAAGAAAAAGAGAAGAAAATATGGAGCGAAGTAAGAAAATGCAAGTTGTTGGATGAGAGGATCAAGAATGACAGATTAGCAAGGAATAAGGATCGTGGACAACTCAGTAAGTGAAAAAATCTATCTTTGGATGTTTTGGAGCACCGTGCGAGAATGAAGAAAAGATAGGCTGGCGAAGCTCAGAAAAAGTGGATCAAGTTGACCTAGGGTTTTAGACACCTAGGGTTTTGATATTTTAGGGTTTTGACACCTAGGTTTCGGCCTAAGGCTGTCGATGAGGGACTATTTTGCACAAATAGAGGTTGAGAGGACTTGGGTCGAGTCGGTACTGTTGTTGAGCATTTTTATTGATTGTTCTTCATTGAGAGAATATTGTATTGTGAGCGAAAGAAGGGCTGAGAGTAAGATCCTTCTGGCATTGTAAGATCTTTAGCTGGGTGCAAAGATCAAGTCATATAGCTGGGTGTGCAGGAGGGGGAGAGAGAGAGAAGAAGAAGAAGATCTGCTGGAAGAGAGCATAGAAAAGAACTGTAATCTTTATATTAATATATCATAAGCATAGTTTTGTGGACGTAGCCCTAGAGAGAGGGTGAACCATGTATATCTGGTGTTATGTGTGTATGATTGATGCTTTATCTTTGTCTTTGATATATTGTTATTTGATTATTGTATTAGATCATATCTATAAGAAGGTGGAGTAGATATTAGTGATAAGTAAGTTAGGTACACTGCATT
>JASDQU010815976.1:18007-29921 GCA_032191745.1 Picea mariana
TTCGCAGGTGTTGCCGAGAGGGCCAGTAGTTAGGGATTGTTGGTGCGCTCTTGGAGTGAACCTTGGGTCTTCCCCTGTGCCAACAAATGCGCATCATGGGAGGGAGGAGTGTAAATGCCTGAGCTAGAACAGACAGATGCAAATGTTGGAATAATCCAGAGACCCCTACCATTGATATGGATTTCTCTATCTCGCGCCAAGGTCATTTCATAGATACGTTGTCGAGGGTGGAGAGTAATTTCCCTCACAATTGAAGTGTGCCTAAAATTAAACTCCATCACATCGCTAGTACCCTAAACTAGGCGCATTAACCTTGTCATCAGTTGTTGATACTTGCAATGATAATTACCTAAATCATGGAAATAAATGAAGGTGATTACCCCACACACACGTTGTTTTGGAGGTTTGAGTTTCCACCTAGCCTCACCTCCCTCCTCTCGATGCTTAGTCATAACTACCTGCGGACACCCCATCCGGGGATATTTAAAAGACATTTTGAAACCAGAGTACAATGTAAATTTTGTTGCCATTATTATCAAAATAACAACACATTTTGTGTGGCTTTTAAAATGTTACGAAAGTTTTTAAAATAGTAAAATGAGTTCTTTCCACACTCATAAAATATCAGTGGGGATTAAGAGATTTAATCATGGCTACCAATGATGCCATCAACTTTGTGGCATTAGGTTGGAAAAAATCTACTTTTGAAAGTAGATTTTTGCGTGACATAAACAAAAATGTTTTTTTCATTGTTTTTAGAAATAACTAAAAATATTTTTTCCCCTGATTTAATTTCATTACGGGAAGGTAAGAAACTTGTGAACTTCTACTTTTCACCAATAAAAGAAACCCTAGTTAGGTTGGGGCAGCGAACCATGCCATCCTGGTCGGGAATCACACTGGTGGGTCGATGGGACCTCGGTGGTCTCAGGAGTGGTGTAGGATAGGCGCCTAGAGGGCATGTTTGATGGAAGGTGGGTAGGGGGTCAGACTAGGGTAATATTCTATCAGATGAGGCTGACTAGATAGGCACTATATTTCAATGGCGGTAGATGGAGTGGACTTTGGATTTGGATGGGATGAAGATTACTGGTGGAGCCAGGTGAGTCTCCACAAATCTGATGAGGTGTATAGAGATGAATTAAGGGTGTACCGTTAGTTATTAAAAATATTGGACGTGAGAGTAAGTACACATGAGCCACAGTTTATGTCTCGTACCACTTTTGGGACAGGTGGCGAGCTAGATCGTGGATCGACAGACACAAGATCCATCAAGATCATAAACGAATTGTTTTCTTGGGAAGCGAAGGGAGGATGAGATTCTTGCGATCAAACAAATGAGATCAAATTATTGATGTCCTCCACGCTGAGGGTTTTGGAGGGAGGTCACTGGAGTGAGTTTTCAGATGTGGTAGGGTCGGTGGTGCATTCTGTAGAAAAGGGTGTTGTGCCAGGGAACTCGTATTTAGTCGCGGAGGGGAGATTTAATGGTGGGTTTGGATCAAACATGGTTGTAGAGGTGGTTCTGAAGCTTGGGGGAGGATGGGTCACCCGAGACAAGAATAAACCTTTTTTGTCTTCAAATTTCAGCGATTATCGGGTTTCAAAGGGAGGATGTTATAGGGAGGGGACTATGTCAGGAGAGCAGAAGACACTCTCAGCTTTTAAGGGAGTAGGAACAAGGAGAGTTGATACCTTCATAGCGGGGATTGACTCTGTTGGGTCAGATTTAAACAAAATTATGGGAGAGGAAAAACATTTGGATGGATTAAAGGCCTAGAGGGTTAAAAATAACAATCTTTCCCTGACACTGGGTCGGGATATCGAGATGAGGGAAGCCATCACTTACTCCCTGTGTGTGCTCGTGGGCCGATTTGGATATTGGTCGATGGAAGCTAGAGACATTCACAGATGGGTAGAAGATACTTGGGGACCAGTGCTAGGAGATACACACCAAAGATCTTCATTGTGATAAAAGGTTGGTTTTGCTTCCTCTTCAAATATTTGGAGGATGCAGAGGAGGTTATGAGAAGAGTCTGGATTGTGAATAATGGAAGCCTTGTGCTAAAGCGTTGGACCCATTATTTTAACCCTGAGAAGTAACATATCTTCTTCCGCCATTTATGGGTACTATTGCTTGGCTGTCCGCTAGCTATATGGAACCTTGAGGCCTTCAAGGCGATAGGAGACACTCTCTGAAAATTTCTGCATGTTGATTCAAAGTTATTAACATGTCAAGACAGACGGGTGGGGCGATTGTTGGTTGAAATCGAATTGAAACAAGGTTTACCTGCTGAGATGAATATCATTTGGCGAGGAATTGTGTACCAACAAAGGCTGGACTACATTGGGGTTTCGTTTAGATGTGCGGTTTGTAAGGATACTGGGCACCTTAAGCATCAATGTCCTAGAGTTTGAAAGAAATCGCCTTCCTATTGTTCTGACTCGGCATATGATGTGGAGGTGGAAATGCATCCAATTGTCCCGACTACAGAAATTGAATACTTTACAGAGACCTTGCATCCATCAGCTTTGGATAGCGACACAATATTTGGTAAGTTAAAAACATTGTGCCCTAGTCCTTTTTCCTCACTGTCTATTAGTGACTTAAATTGGTTGCAGGATTTAGGTTTGGATTCATCCCAAATAGGAACTGTCACTAATATGATGCTAGGGCCTAAATGTAACTCTTCTACTATAGTTAATACTATGGGTATTAGGGAGCTTTGCGGGGAGGGGGTCAAGAAGGAGAATTTGGATGGGTATAATAGTATCCTCTCTTCCTCGATGGTCTTGGGAAGGGATTTGAAAGGGAGGGTATCAGGAGGGGAGTTAGGCGATATCTTATCAGGAGGGGGGTTAACTAGACTGACTTTGTTGTCTGTGGATTCGTTGCGAGAGACTGTGGGGGTGGGGGGTATTTTCAGTCTTGGAGGAATTTCTAAAAACGGAGGTGAGGTTTTCCCTCCCCTAGAGATGGATGCTTTAAACTCTTGGATTGAGGAGGAAAGTATAAATATACAGAGAGGTCAACCACTTGCAGCCTCTGGGCGATGGGGAAGAGCGACTATTGAAACTATTTCCTTGTCTAGGGTGTCTAGGTCAATTGAGATAGATGGGAGAATGGCTTGTCTTACAAACTTAATGGTGAACCCCGACGCAAAGTAAAGTGTGGGATTGGAGGATCGGGCTCCTAAAATTTTGGATGGACCTACTGTACTAGCGATTGAGCTTTCTCCCCCAAATGTATAGGATTCAAAAAAATGTGGGGCTACCGAGGACACCTTAGATTCCTTGAGTGTTAACACTCAAACAGACTCGAATGTCCTAACTGAGATAAATGACTCCTTATTAAATTGTATTCCCTCTTATAAAGATGTCCTAAACCAATCTCCTATGTCGGTCTTTTCTAGAGGATATCTTTTGCCAAAGTCCATAGAAAAGAACAAGCTGAATGAGAATTTAAAAAAAGATTATGCCTACAGTTCGGTGGGAGAGACTACAATTTTGAAAGGGGTCGTTCATGGAGGACTGGAAAAAGATTTATCCCCTCTTAAAACTAGAAGTGCTAGGAAACTAGGAAAAGAGAAGGAGACTAATGTCATTACAAGCTTTACGATGGTAGATGGTCCACGGGTGCTTAGAGCTCAGAAATCCCTGGCGAGGGTTAAAAAATGATTGTAGCAACTTTAAATGTTAGGGGAGTGGAGGGCACTCCAAATATTTTAGCCCTCAAAAGGTTTTTAGCACTTGTAAAATTGGATGTTCTACTTATCCAAGAAACAATGGATAGTGAAGCAAAAGCGAGAGAAATGTTTGTTAAACTAATTCCTAATTGGCACTTTTGTGGGGTGGATTCATTAGGACTATCAGGCAAGTTTCTAACTGCTTGGAATCCAAGAAGATTTGACTTCTTTGCTTTTATGATCCATGCAGGGATACTCTTGGAAGGTTTAGTTAAAGACTTGAATAAAAGGTTGAAGCTGATAAATTGTTATGGTCTATATAGTGACAAAGTGGAGTTCTGGGAGGAGATTAAAAGGGATGGATTTCTAAAAGATTACAACCTTATTCTAGGAGGTGACCTAAACTTTACCACTTCAAACAGAGAAGTGTGGGGACCCCATGCTAGTTTTGATCCTTTACAACAATATTTTATCCATTTGATACAAGTTGAAGGGTTGGTGGATGTCGAGCCTATAAAACTAATTCCCACTTGGAGAAATGGTAGAGGTCAACAAGAATCCATCACTAAGGGATTGAATTATTTAATGATAAATGAGGATTTATCACTCCCAGGTCTCAGATATAGATCTTGGGTGAGCAATATAAACATTCATGCTCATGTGCCAGTGAAAATTCATTTGAAACAAGAAAAGGAAAATTTTGTTATCCTTTTAAATTCAATTATGTATGGCTAGAGGAACCAGATTTTGTTAACTTAGTGAGATCGAATTGGAATGGATTGTTGGGAACAGAGACTTTAAATCCTATGGATTCACTGGTTAAAAAAATCAAACTACTTAAGTCTTTGGTGATTAGTTGGGAAAGAAAGAAACAACTATTAGCAAAGGAAGAATTGGTGCATTTAGAATTTGAATTGGACACTCTATACACTGTATTTCTCGGGGGCTTTGAGAAGGAGGACGACAAAATATTGGTATTAGAAAAAGAAAAGAGGAAATTGGTCCTCCTAAACTAGGAGGAGGAAACTTAGAGACAAAAGAGAAGGATACACTGGCTTGCTTCAGGAGACATGAATACTAAGTTTTTTCATGCTTATGCAAATTCTAGAAAAAAGGTCAATGCTATCTCGGATATTACTAAGGAGGATGGATCAGTGGTCATAAGAAAACAAGGGCTACAAAAGGAATTCATTGGATATTTTCAGCATATCTTCAAGGCTCAGGATAATCTCATTATATCCAATCAACTGGAAATTATTAGGAATTATCTAAGGATTTTCTCAGAGGAAGAAGGCTTTAGATTGGTTGATCTAGTTACTTTATTTGAAATTTTGACAACGCTCAAAGGTTTCAATGCTTCAAAAAGTCCCGGGCCAGATGGTTGGACTATAGAATTTTTCCTAGCCTTCTTTGATCTATTGGGTAATGAAATTCTGGAGATGTTTGAAGAATCTAGGCGAAAAGGTAGGGTTATTGGAGCATTGAATGGTACCTTGCTTGCCCTTATTCCTAAAAGTGATAAGCCAAAAAAATTTGGAGGATATAGACCAATTTCACTATGTAATTTGGTGTACAAAATCATTACAAAAATTATTGCAACCAGAATAAAAACCTCTCTTTCAAGTGGTATTTCAAAGGAACAATTTGGCTTTATGGAGGGTAGACAAATTATAGATGCCATTGGAGTAGCACAGGAAGCCTTACATAGTATCAAGGTAAAAAATATCAAAACATTTCTCCTTAAACTAGATATGATAAACGCTTATGACAGAGTGGATTGGGGTTTCCTAAGGTTAGTATTATTACAGGTAGGTCTAAGTTTAGAAGATACAGATTGGATTATGGGGTGTGTTTCTACTGCAAATTTTGTTGTTTTGATAAATGGTATCCCTTCTAGTTTCTTTAAAAGTACAAGGGGCTTGAGGAAAGGGTGCTCATTATCTCCTTTACTATTTATACTTCTTGTAGAAGGGTTGAGTAGATCCATACAAGAGCAGGTTGTGGAAAAGAAAATAGAAGGATTATTAGTGGAAAAAGGGATAAGAATTACACACTTGTTGTTTGTGGATGATGTAATATTATTTGGGTATGGAACCATCACAGAATGGGAAGCTTATAAGGAGGTACTTGATCTATTCTGCAAGGCAACAGGGATGTCCTTCAGTCCACAGAAGGATTTATTCCTAGAAGCAGGATGGCTAGTTGAGGAACTTACAATTTTGAAGGAGATTATGCCCTTTGAAGTAAAACCAATAGATGTTGGATTTAAGTATCTTGGGTTCTTCATTAAACCACACTGTTATACAAGGGAAGATTGGAATTGGCTTGAGAAAAAGTTTGAAAAAAGAATCTCGAACTGGAGTCGTAGGTGGATAACTTTAGGGGGTTTTTAAAAGTTGTACTAGAAAGCATACTTGTGTTCTGGTTTTATCTGGCTAAGATACCAAAAAGTATACTAAACAAAATTATAAGAAAAATGTTTAGTTTACTATGGAATGGAAAAAAAGTAAAAGAAGGGATGCATTTGGTAAGCTGGAAAAAGATTGCAAAACCAAAAAAGTCAGGAGGGTGGGGTATTAAAAATATCTTTACATTTGGAAAATCCCTTGCTGCCAAAATTTTGTGGAGGTGCCTAATGGTTCCTGGTCTATGGAATGAAGTGATACATAAAAAATACCTAAAGAAGAAAATTGTTATTGATTGGTTCAGGGAAGGCTGGAAAAATTGGACTGGTATATCAAATTGTTGGAGATCACTTACATCATCAATAAATATCATAACTGATTGGTTGGTCTGTAAGCCTGGAAATGGGAGGGACATCAGAATTCGAGTAGAACCAATGTTTGGGTCCCATACATATTATAAACTTCCAAGGAATCTCTTATATATACTAAAGGCACAAGGTCTAGAATTTCTTGCACAAGTAGGGATAATAGATTTGGAGGATACAAGTCACATAAGATGGAAGAAGGCAGAGACATTAGGACTAGAAGGAGGACAAAAAGAGGAATGGAATAATTATGTTGAGGGTTTAGTTGGATATAGATTTGAATTAAATACTGAAAAGGATACATTAATGTGGTCATGGGATACTAAAGGAGGATAGGTAAATGCCAAACAAGCTTATGAAGTACAATTGATGGAGGAGTTGGAGGAAAGTCCATTGTTCTGGTACATTGAACTCTGGAAGTGTTAGTTACCTCTCAAAGTTAAACTTCTCATTTGGTTAATGCTTGGACAGAAAATTCTCACTTGGGAAAATTTGGCCAAAAGAGGTATAATTGGACCTAGCAGATGTGTTCTTTGTGGGGATAATGAGGAAACATTGAATCACCTTTTTGTTGAGTGCAGATTCACCAAATACATTTTGTTTTCAATGTTAAAGGATATAAAACTAAATAGTACTTGGGAAGGAGGACAAATATTTGAGTGTTATAAAAAATGGATAAGGAAGATGGAATACTAGATAGAAATACCTTGTTATATCTACTGGGAGATTTGGAAGCACATGAACCTAGTTATATTTGAAGAACATCCTCCTTCACTAATCAGGGTTTGAAACAGTATTCTACATGACTTGGGAGAAAACAAAAAATCACAACCTGCTCAACTTAGTAGGATTGATAGGCCTCCTATACTTGACTGGGATCTGATAGTGGGTTTCTTTTACGGAGCCTCACAAGACAAGGGTGTTAAATGTGGGGCTAGAGTTATTTTAAAATGTCCAGAATTGGGTACCTTTGGCCTTAAGATGAATTGTGGAAGTGTAACAAACATCAAGGGTGAACTCCTAGCCATGTGATGTATCTTATTTTTTGCATGTTATAAAAAGGTAAAAATGTTACAACTGGCAGGTGACTCAAAGATTATTATTGACTAGTTTTCCCATGAAAACAATCTAGAGGTGGTTTCTCTCCATCCTTGGATGACTAAAATTTGAGTGTTGAGCGGGAAGTTTCAACAACTAAAAGTTCAACACATATATAGAAAATATAACAAGAACGATGACCAGCTCTCAAAACAAGCATTGTTACTGGATGATGATGGAATATACTATGCAGTGGGTACATAAGTTCAAACAGACAATTACGAAATATTACCCATCAGTTAATATAACATTACAACAAGGATGAAGAAACTAATATTTTTTGTTTTTTGAACTTGACAAGTAAAAATAGAAGAAATATACTATTGTGATTGTACTTATAGTTTACAGTATGTCGAAGGAACTGTAATGTAAACAATACTTATATCTTTTAGTATTTTTGATGTTGTAAAAAAAGGAACTGGAATTTATGTTCCAGAAGTCACATTTTGTAAAAGACTTTGTTATATTCATTAATATAAGTATTTTTTTTCTTATTGAAAAAATAAAAAGTTAAAAGTTAAAAAACCTGAACTCCTTATTTATTATTTTCAAAATAATTTCATATTATTATTATTATTGAAATTAAGTTTTTTTTGTTCAAACAACAATGTATCAAAAAATCTCAAACTAGAAGATAACATTGAATTCTATGAAGTTTTATTAATCTATGTCTAGTGAGGTATTAGTCTCTCACTAACTTAGACCTTCAAAATATTGTACTTCCTAATTGTAATTGTTTCCTTAGCACGCACCATTTTCCATGCAAAACCACATGTCTAACATAGAAGAATAAACAATTTTAATGTTTAAATTAGTTTAATAAAATAACAAAATTTTAATTAAGCATAAGTTACAAGATACTTCATTTAAAGTTAATTGAAACTAACTCTACAAGTTCACTATGGAGGAGAAATTGTTATGTGATGTTAGATTTCAAAAATACACACGTCATTATATATATCATATTTACTATTACTTTAGTATATTACTACGACTTTAGTAAATTTACTATTACTATAATTATTTACATTTACTATTACTATTACTTCTATTACTTTAGTATTTACTATTTACTATTATCATTTACTATTACTATCAACGTAGATCCATTTTAACCCCGGTTCTATCAAGAGGTTTACACCTCCAATGATTTGATCGAGAATTAATATGAATCTATATCAGTCTTAATTATGTTGTAATACATGAAAAATAATAAAATCAAACAAATTACATAAACAATTATGTAAAAATAAACTCTACATTATCATTAACAAACTACATTATTTTTGATAATATGATTACAAGTAATGCATATTCATTATAACTACACTTTCACCAACAATTATGATCTTAAATATTAATAAAATAAGTCTCCACTATTAATGAGGAAAATGTAATAAGAAAGGTAAGATAATCCGTAAACATAATGGTAAGCTTTCAAACATACATTCTTAGAAAGGTAGAGAAAATCGTGAGTTTATACATCATATGGATTGCCATATGAACCTATGTAACAATACTAAGGCAGGGTACATGAAAAGCATGTACTCTTATAAACCATGGCATATATTTATTTGTTCTTCTCATGAAGAGAAAATGTGGTCGAGGATTAAATCGTACATATAACTTATATATGTACATTTATCATAAAAAAATGGATAAAAAGAGAAATTTATCATAAAAAAATGGATAAAAAGAGAAAGAAAAAAGACAATTTATATTGGTAAGTTTTGAGTTTTAGATTAATTATTAAAATGTGGTCTAAGGTTAAATGGTATATATAATTTATATATACATTTATCATAAAAAATTTGATAAAAGAAAAAATATAATTTATATTGATAAGTCTTGATTAATTGTTTAAAAATAAATAAATAAATGCAAGTTTTAAAGCATCTCACACTAAATTTAAAAATACAAATTATGAAAAACATAAAGAAACAATTTAGTAGTTTGGAGCACTCTTGTCAAATTAAATGTAGATTCTATTATGTAAAGAAAAGTAGTTGTTGAGATTATTCTTTGCGAACTAAATACGAGTTGTAAGACATCTCCCAATCAAATTCGCAAAAAACATTACCTTAAAAGTAATAATTGGGATGACTCTTATCAAATTTAATACTAATCCTATTATGTAATATAGTAATTGGGACTACTCTTGTCAAAATTTTATGTAAATTACAATACATCTCCACATCAAATTCCTCCAAAATGATCATACTATGTAAAATTGTAATTAGAATAATTCTTGAACGTTGAAATGCCTTTTGTCAAATTAAATAGGAATACTTAAAATAATTAAAAAAAAAAAATTATAAATAATAAATAATTATTAAAATTTTAGATTTTTTTTCAATTTTTTTATCTTGACATATACTATTCATGTTATATATTTTTATTGTCTTAATTATTTTTAAAATAAGTTATATGTTGCACTAGTATAGATTGAGATTTACAATTTAAAAATTAAATAAATTTATTTGATAATGTTAAGAGTCTTGTATCAGTGCATTAATGTAAGGTTTTTAATTTCAAGGATATAATGACTTTCATAATTTTTATTTTTTTTTGTAAGTTAGGATTTGTAATAGAACCTGCTAAGCAGAAAATTACAGCTGTCATGCTATCATAGGAGGTTGTGATAGCATTTCCCTGGTGGGAAACCAATGCTACCACATGGCTGTAAAGTTCATAATGTTCATGCAAAACTTGCAAAGTTGTAAGAAACATAGAATGAAAGGAGCTAGATCTAATGTGCCATGCAGGGCGAAAGTTATGTTGGCTAGACTATACAAACCAAAACCAAAATGCTAGACTATGCTAAGACTAAAAATTTCTAGATCTGAGAAGTCACGCAGGGCAAAGAGCTTGAGAATTATACTAGTTGCAAACATAAAAAAACACAGGAAACTTGAGCCAGAAGGAGCTAGCCAACACTGGGGTCGAGCCTCTACTCATTCTGTCGATCTTGTCTGGTATCTCTGCCTAGCTTGCCTATGTCTGAGATAACCTAGTTGATATCCTGAAGAAGAGTCATCAGAAGCTCCTCTTGGTGCAACCGCTCTTCTTCCTTGTGTTGCATCTCTTTGATAGTGCCCTTGATGTCCTCGATTCCTCGCTTGATGGAAGCCAAAGACTCCTCGAGAACAATCCTTCCATCGCAGCGGGAGAAAGCAGAAGAGGGTGGAGGAGGTGGAGGTGAGTCAGAGGAGGAGGTGGGGAAGTCGGAAAAAGGAATGGGGGGGGACGAAGAAGAGAGAGGAGTTGAGGGAATGGGGGAGGTGGAGGTAATGGGAAGTGGGGGCGGAGGAGGGGGAGGTGGAGGCTGGCAGGGGGGTGACGAGCTAAGCCTTGGAGTGAGGCCGAGGGAGTTACCATTACTGTCGAACCATTCGACTCGGCAAGCATAAGGAGACAGCGGAAGAAAATCAGGAGTGGTGGCCCGAGGAGGTAAAACATGTGTGAAGGAAGGAGTGGGAGCGATGAGAGGCTCCGGGGTGGAGGCATACTCAGGGTCTTGAGGTGAACTCAGAGGAGCCTGCTGGCCTCTTTCTCTCATGCCTCTTCCTTTTGCAACATATCAGGTCACACCCCCTTTTCGACTTACCTCTAAGTCGATGCATCAAGAAAGCCACCTGAAACTAGATGAGGAGCGCATGAAAGCTGTGAAAGTTGTTGCTCGAAGGATGCAAGGCCAGCTGGACGCAGAAGTGGTGACCAACCGGAGGATAGGTGTTGGGCAGAGAGGGTCGAGTGCATCACAAAAGCTCGAGCCAGAGGCAAAGAACTGGACCAACTTCCGGAGGAGGCCAAGACTCTAGAGGCCAAGGGCTCGAATGAGCCATGGCACTCCAGAATGAAAACCTAAAACCGCCAAGCCAAGGAGGGTGATGGGATTGTGACTGCATCCAACCCATTACCATTAACATTCCCACGAACAGAGGCACCATCACAATAAACCAAACCATAATCGAATGAATACTGGGGAGCAACAGTCGAGGCGTTAAATTCATGAATTAATTGCCAAGGTTGAGTGCGTCTGAGCTGGCTCGAGGTGGTGGGAGACTAGGCCATGTGTCCTCCCAGCTGGATGACTACCCGTCATGTCCATAATCACCCCATCCGGGAGACTTTCATAATTTTTAAAAAATATAAAATTAACATTATAAATTTTGAAAAAAATAGCCCTATGCAAGAATAATGTGTTCTCTACAATTATACAAATTCTTAAGAAAAATCCATTGTTTATGTACTCAAATGTGCACTATATGCATTATATTCTGCATGGAAATAACATACCACTATAAGAAAAACTCAAATTTCACATAGTCATACAAAAATTATATATATATATATATAT
>JASDQU010815977.1:2746-27645 GCA_032191745.1 Picea mariana
TTTTTTTTTTTTTTTTTTCTCCAGAAATCTTTAAAAAGACATGGGTGATTTTTATCAAACAATTGTTCTTTTAGCATTTCAGTGGGATGTAAAAGGAAATGTTGGAAAAGTAGTGAGTGAAATAATGGACACCAATAGATAATACACGTCAGCAACAACCATTGTTACGAGTAGGCAGATCCTAAAAAATGAAAGCCTAAACATGGAACTCAAACATCAAATTCAATGTCAGCAAATAATTCATGTGTTAGGGCTCATGATATAAAGCCAAATTTGATATTGTAAACCATACTTATCCATTGCTAAATAAGTGGATGATTCTTAAGGAAAGCAAGCTGACAGAGTGCATAACACACAATATTTTATCACTCAAACCTCATACAAACAAAGACTACACAACAATGGCCAAACTAAGCTATTTGGCATACCCCTGTTGTCCACTTCATTGGTGGAGATGACATCTTTTGATGCTACAGGTTCTTTTTCCCTTAATTCACTGCATAGAAACCTTATTCATTCCTTGAGCTGCATGGGCCATGTCTTTTATGATCGTCTCAACCGATTGTCGAGCATTATACAGGGCTTCTCCTGGAATGGGAACGACAACCAGCTTGTCCATTAATCTCTCTTTCATATGAAATAAGCTTCTCCTGATATCTGCAACATATCCTTTGGAGGCTTCCAGAACAACAAACCCCTTATTCCACAGCTGCAAGTGCTCTATCTTGGCCCCATAATCCTTACCATTAGTTTGATCCTTTGCATGTCCATTAATGACTTCTTCATCCCCATTTTCAGTATTTAAACCTTTCTTCGGACTCTGAATATAAACCCCATTCTGCAGAGCATACATATTACCTTGTTTATCTTGTGTAACAAAGTTTAGTATACATTAATTGATAGAAATGAAAATGATATGAAGTGCAATATGCTACATGCTGATCCATGATATTTAAGCATCAAGATGCATATAATAGAGATAAAACTGCATGAATAAATTGGCAGTCCAACAAATAAAACCCTACAAGACGTCAGGCCTGAATAAAAGAGTGTGATGCAGCCACTCAACTCCATTCGATGCAAAAATGTTCAAGAAAGAATGGCCTAGTATCACTTGCCCACGTTGCCAACATTATCATCATAGCCAAAGTCATATTTAGTTTTGCATGTGCTTGTGCCCTCAGATGTTCCATCATACCCAACACCTGAACTCTGACTGTAGCTACCACCACTTGCATTCCCATCATTTTGGCTATAGCCACCACCAGTTCTATACCCATCGTTTTGACTGTAGCCGCCACCAGTTCTATACCCATGATTCTGACTATAGCCACCACCACCATAGCCGTCCCCACTAGAACGAAAACCTCCAGTTCTCTCAGTAGCATAGTTAACATGAACAAGATGTCCATGGAGATCCTGAGAAGAGATTGACAATGGTGCAAAAATGAAGAGTTGTTAAATAACATAATTGAGGAGAGCCATCGTCCGCTCCCATCATGGCACCACTTTTCATCTTGCTTCCCTCTCACCTATCCCATTACACTTGTTCGGGCAATGGGTTGACCTATTTTCAGGATTGCACCTTATCTCGTGGGAAGAAGGGGCTAAAGGCCCAGAAGGTAAAATCAAGCTGGCAAAAGATAAAAGCCTAAGTATGAAACCTTGAGATGCTTCGCCCAGGGATCCTCGAGAAAGAACTAAAAGGCTTCTCAACAAGAAACAAGAGGGACCCGTAAAAATAACAAAACAAGACCTAATCAGAGGATAGGGGGTCTCATAATGAGTCAACCTATTAGGTCCATGGGTACCTAGCAGTATGACATTACCACCATTTGGTTACCACGCCCGGGTAATGACTCTTGGTTGCATGGCCAAGAGAAAGGGGGTCTCATCATGAGCCAAACTTCTCATTCCCTTGACCACATCATCCACTTACATGGCTCCGGTGAGCTCTCTTCCAGAAACTTTCCTCTTCCAGTGGACACTAGCCTAATAGGATGCCTTGTAATTTTATCCAAACTTGTATTGCAGGCTTGTGTATTGTCTTTGAGATTTTAACTAATGTATTATGGATTTTATGCACATGTTTAATAATGTTGATCCTGAGATGTGATTGACATTTCTATGATCCCTGTGACTTATGAGCCCATGGAGGGCGTAGCTGTTGATGTGCAGGATCATGCCCGACGAACATGTACCATTTTGGATTGGTACACATGGGGAGATGATCAGTTTGGACCTCCATGGGGCTGAAGAGCCCACCAGATGGATGTTGACACCCCATCAAGGGGGAGAGATAGGACAGATATGGATAAGGGAATTTTCACTAGAGAGGAGGAGGACGTTCCACCAGAGGAACCCTGGCAGAGCTTGACCTAGGGTGGTTGTGCATATATTGTTATAAATTTGCTGAATAAACCCTAGGTGACAAACACATATTGTAGGTCCTTGTCTCATGTCCCCGTCAATATTTTTAGCCATTATTTGAAGAGAGAAAGAGCCCAGCCATAGCTACACTCTTTTCCCCCTCTTTATGTTGTTTTGCTAAGTCAACGTGGAAGTGGGTCTTTGAATTTTTGGCCAGATTTTCCATGTCTCCATTTCCTGGAAGGATGCCCTCTTAGGAGACTAATTTCCTTGGGCCATCGAATTTCAAGCAGAATGTCAACTCATTAAAATTGAAGTTTTATTTATTATCTGGGTAAAAACATAATGCTTTTATGTTTAGTTGGGTCCAAACAACAGATTTTTTATTGGGCTGATAGTTTGCTGACATGTGCCATTCTCCCATTGCATATCACTATACAGGGCCAAAAAAAAGTGGAGCTGGACGTGGCACACTTGTACCTGCTGTTAGATCTCTGCCTACTCCAGGGAATCTGGATTCTGAACACAGTGATGGGAGGCCACGACACAAAGTTGGCCAAATAGTGCAAGAAAAGCGGGAGTGGCAACACAGATGCACTCACAACTTTCCTTTGTGGCTTTTGATTGATAACTTCCCAACTGTTTCCTTGGATATCATGGAAAATGAAAAGCAGCCTGAAAATGATGGTTGGGGCACTATAGAGCCATCTTAATGATGGGGCGAAGACCCTCCATGAATGACGAAGATGACCCTACTCTTGATGCGAGTCTAATCCTGACAACAACCTAAATGATTATATTGGATATGTGCTATCACTTTGTTTTGTGCATTGATTGCACGACTTTAAGTTTATTTTGCTTTTATGCCAAGTGGTTTTTTGAGGACAATAGTTTTATTGTTGTATGCCAAGGTGGTAGTTTTGATAGAACTTTATATGATCTCGACAACTTTGATAGCTTCTAAGGATTTTGTAGCTGACTCTTTGTTAGCTTGTGGTGGCTTCCATGCTGCCCTCTTTTTCGGGTAAGAATAGCCAAATTGTACATATAACTTGCATATATTAATAGTTAAAGGAATATTTATTTACTAAAATTATTCATAAAACTCTTCAAACTTAAGTTGAGTCTGTGGATAATTAAAAGATTTTCCTAGAAATCTTGCTTGTTGTTCAGAACTTCAGATAGCTTGTTGCAACACACAACAACATTTTGCAGCAACACATTCACAAGCCTATACAATAAATTCTAGTGCACCCTTGAGTGTTTGAACTCTTGTTGTCGATGGAAATGTTGTACCTTCATTTCTTAGTAAATAATGTGGGTACATTTCAACTTCATTATACGTTAGAGGGACCAATTCTTCAGTCTTTCAGGGTACTATTCCTATCATTAAGTTATTTAGGCCATTGTAGTAATGGCATGTCTTGAGCCTTCTATTCTTGTTGTACTGGGGTAAAACTTACACCAATCCAAACTTGGGTCTTCTTTCCAGCTTCACATGATTCTTGGTGGTTGGAATTGCAGTTAGTGCATATAATCTAGGATACTTACAATTATAACTAATTTACACAATTGAGGCAGTTTATTAGGTTGCAATGTGCATTTCATTCTGCTCCATTCTTGTATATTGCTTGCTTGTATGACCAATGTGAACTATAATCTAATTTGAATCAAAGTTCATGTGACTTCATGGGTTCATTTGGAGCAAGGAGCTGTACTTTCTTTGATTGATAAGGATGGGGTTGTGAAGGGTGTAAAGTACAAGTCTATAGTCAGCGAGGAACTTGAAACATTTGCTCCTCTTACTGTTGTTTGTGATGGGTGATTTTCAAATCTGAGGCGCTCACTTTGCAATCCAAAGGTGCTTATTTGTATTATTGGCCACAATGTTTTATTTTCCTTAAAGATCAAACAACAAACTAGTGGCTTTGCTGGTGCATGATAAAAGTGCCATAAGTCAGAAGAAGACTTTTATTCATGTGGGCTATGTGAAGAATTTTGTCCTTTATAGAAAAAAAATTACATTGTGTTTCATCACAAATTTAAATGAAATGAAATGCAATATAAAAAAATACTTTTTTGAAGAATAGCGAAAATACTATAAAACTGAAAAAAATAAAGCTTAGCTTTAACCCTCTTGTTAAGACATGCAGTGCATATTATCATGCACTTGTTTGAATCTTTATTGTTGTTCAATGTTTTCAATTAAGATTTGTGAAATCAATGTTCGATTAGGTTTGGTATTGATGTTAGATGTTGACTAAAATTCATGAGCATGCAGGTTTCAGGCAATCAAGTGAGACGAGATTTGTGTAGGTATATGGGAGTAATGATCTCATAGAAGCTTTTTTGATGCACAATAGAGCTGCAATAAATCATATGTATACATATTTATTAAGAGAAGGAAAAAATTAGTCTCCCATGGGTCACAGAGATTTCTTTTTGTGGATAGTGATGATGGCATCCAAGTTTTGAAAAGGTTTCCTTTGTAGAGACTGTGGAGATATCTATACATCAAGGATGGCTGAAAATATTTTAGATCTATAGTAAGCCCTAAGAAATATCATCTCAATCATGTGCATCATATATATGTATACTATAGGCATTCATAATTAATGAAGTGGATGTTAATTGCTGAAGCTGAATTTGACTCAACATTGACAAACTATGCTAATCTGAATTGATAATTTGGGCATGCCCCAGAGGTCATAACATGGATTCATAAATGGGGAACGCCCAAGAGGTCATGACATAAGATAAATGGGGCATACCTAAGAAATCATGTCATGGCTTCATACACTAGGCATGCCCAAGAGATCATGACATGGCTTCATAAACTGGGCATGTCCACGAGGTTATGACATGCCCAAGAGGTCATGACACGATGAGATTTGAGAACCAAAAGGATGATATTCTTTTTTCCCAACAAGATGTATTTTAATGAGGATCTCACTAGATTCCAAGTGGAAGAACTTAAAAAGGAACTTGCCATGTTTTTTGTTGCTAGAAAGGGTAATAAATGGATGGTTGTTGGTGATTAGGGCCTAGATTGGTGATTTTCATCCTCCGGGTTAGCCACATCCATGGTATTTTGAGTGATGGGTCCGAAGAGGCTTGGGGGTATCTGCATTGCCTATTGGAAGTGTAATGGGATTTTGTGGTCATCTCCGAGCACCTTTCAAGATGTCATTACTAGGTGTGATCTTATCTTCCCACTGAGATTCATGAGAGCCTTGAATGGGCCTTGTCCCCAGTTATTAGATATCATTAGGCTATAGAATTTAGAATAGGCATATAGAGATCTGGTAATGTTTGTGGTCCTAGTGGTATTTCCTAACTCATTCAACATTTCTTCCTCTCCAAGGTTTCCATGATGACGTTTGAAAAACACTCTAGAGTCCAGATTATTTGTATTTGAATTTAGAGCCCCCCCACTCTTTCAGGATGTGCCATTGTAATTTTTTTATTTTCCAGTAGCATCCTTGGATGTTGTGATCCATACCTATGATGACCCATTTCTTGATTTGTACCCAAAAATATCACATTTTTCCTCTTTAGGGGGCCCTATTCTTTGATGATTTCAGAACCTATACCAAGACCTTATAGATTTTTATTCATGATATGATTGAGGATGAGCTTTGCCTTCTGAAGCTTGACTTAGATGATATTGAAATCAATAGGTGCTCGATTAATGGCTCATGTCTGGTGATAGCTTAAGCCTTACAGGAGGCACCCTATATTACTAGAGAAGGTTGCCAAACGTGCCTGAAACACCATTCAACTTTTTAGATTCTGAAATGGAGTGGATATACAGGGGATATGACATTGAAACGTTTCAAGGCCATATCATAGTTTGGAAACGATGTTTCAATTTACAGAGATTTTTCAGGTCCATTTCAAGCACATTTCCTCAGTGTTTCATGATTTAGGAAACTTATCCAGCGAGACAACCCACATTTTGGCCTTAAAAATGACAAAAAACCATGAAAAATGGCCCCTAAAATTACCTGAAAGGAAGCATTCTGGTATATTAGCATGGAAGATATGATTATTAATATTAACATCTTGATCTTGACACACTCTCTTGCTATCTATCTGATTTTTTAATTCCATTACAAATTTGCAAAGGTTCATTTTAAGTTAGAAAAAACTGTACCTGTTATGTTCCTAAAAGCTCAAAGGTCATTTGTTCACCATGTGATTGCTTTATACATATAACTGTATAACTTAATTTACTGCTGAAATTAAACTTCTGAAAATTATGCAAGTAATTTACAGCCGAGTTCCTTAACTAGTTTCCACAAGGTCGCAATTGCGACCACTATCTTCACAAACGTGGCAAGAGAGACGACTATGTCACAAATGTGGCAAGAGAGATGACTATGTGGAAAATGTGGAAAATGTGGAAAGAGAGACGACAACGTGGCAAGAGAGACGTCAACGTGGAAATAGCGATGTTATCGGGCAATATGGAAAAAAAAAATTCTTCTATTTTTCGATAGTATGGCGGATTTTGTCCATAACGCCGCAAATAGAACGTCGGAATTTTTACAATATGTACTAGTGGCAAGTCTTGGAGGAGAACCTACTGCAACTAAGTGTGATGTCAAGGAGGGTTCTTGGTCTATGTCCTGGTATATCTTGGTTAAGTAGTGCGCTACTCTTTCCTAGTGAAAGAGTAGAGGAGGATCTTCTCTTGTGTTCTTAGTCTATCTATATTGAGGAAGTTTTTGCTAGGTTTTTTTCCCCATGAGGGTTGGTTTCCCAGAATAATCTGTGTGTCTCTATTGTTTATGTGATTACCTCTCTTTCAATGATCTTATTTATACAACTAATGTGATAAATGACTGTATTAGAAACTACTCAGGAGCCTTATTTATCTCACTCACAGTCGACTTGACATCTTTTTGGCTGTTAGTGTCGTTTCTCAGTTTATACAGGGTCCTTGAAAAAGTCACTAGAAAGATGTCAGAATAATTGTTCGGTATCTCAAGGGTACCTCTCATCTTGGTATCAAATATTGTCAAAGTTCAAACTCATTAGTCAGCTTCAATGACTTTGATTGGGCAGAAAACAATGATGATCGGAAGTCCACCTCTGCTATGTGTTTCACTTCAACACTGGACTACTAGTTTGGTCGTGCAAGAAACAAAGGGTAGTCTCCCTGTCAACTATTGAAGTTGAGTATTGTGGTGCCATCAATGCATGTATAGAGGCAGTTTGGATTCACTAGCTCTTGGGTGAACTTGGGTTTCCTATTTACGCCTCTACTATTAATCATTGTGACAATCATAGTGCAATTTAGGTAGTTGATAATCCTATTGCACACAGTAAAATGAAGCATGTCAAACTACATGTTCACTAATTGAGACAATTGGTTGAAGAGAAGGTTGTCACTCTTGTCTGTTGTAAGACCAATGAGAAAATTGTTGATATCTTTACAAAACCCTTGTCTTAAGCTAATTTGTTTTGGTTCCACAATATGCTTGGGCTTCAGGAAGTTACAATTATGGGGGGTGTCTTGTTGACGTAATTCCACCTCTCGAATCTCTATAACCGTGTGTTGATGGGGTGTTGTTGAAACCTCAGGTTCATATGGTTCATCCCACTCTTTTTGGTCATGCAAAGAATATAACACATACCCAACATGTTGGACCACTGGATGATTGGGTTGACTTGGTAAGTCGACTAGTGGACGCAATACCGCAGATTTGTCAGTATCCATTCCAACCACCGATGGTTCTATATGTACAAGATCTTCTCATTTCAAGGAAATTTGTTAGATTTAGAAACTATAAATAAAGGACCCCATGGGTCGATTTATCATCAAGTTTTGTGTGTGTTTGATAATGCATTGTGACGTTCTGATCACATTGTGATTTTCTTAAGTATTGTAACGATGTCCTTCAAGACCACAAACCTTATTTGAAGTTTATTTCTCTTCATTATCTCTGCATATTCTATTATTAGTCCTTTAGTGTCACACCCATTCCCCAACACTAGAAAGTGGAGGATGAAAAACACGTTCTTAGAATGTTTAGTGTATGTCCATATAAGATCTCAATTTCAATATATTTGCAACAATGTTGACCTCCTTAACATTTTATTTCATTAAATCTAAGGAGATTTAGGAAAGCTTTTGTCCAATATTTTCAAGCATAGTAATAACTTTCTAAAGAAAAACAATTAAATTTGTAACTCACCTTTGTGTACCTTCTAAACAATAAAAAACAATTTGATTTGTATTTTTCTTCTACACATGAAAGGTTGTATGGCATTTGATTTGTTGGAGTATAATAAGAAACAAAGTAGCAAGAATATCAAACATTGTTCTATGTGCTGGAACATAGGAAAAATCCATTTATACATGATGACAGATGACTCTCACAATGGGAACCGAACCAACTTATATTAGTCTATACTTTTGGCTAAACTCTCAAATTTTCATTAATATTTATTACCAAGTAATTCAATTGTCAATATTAACATATTATAAAGTTGTGACATAATTAATAGATTCCCTGCTCCTTAAATTAAATTAATGGCATTGTAAATATTTACACTTTTTGAATGATAAAATAGATAGTGAATACTTATAAAAATGGTACGATAAAAGATAGTTTGAGAGTTGGCTTTTATAATTTGGAAAGAGATCATAAAACTTGTTTTAACCTTCTATATAGAATGGGTGGTGGCATAGTTGGTTATTGTGTAAGTCTCATAGAAATATCAAGGAATCATGAGGTGTAGAGTTCAAGCCTCTCTTGCCCCATTTCCATTGATCTTTACCCTGTTTGTCCAGGGAAAACCCATATGATCTTCCGTGCATATTATTCGATATAATTTCTACTATTTATTTTAAATAATGCTAAAAAGTGGTGGCATTCACATGGATTCCATAGATATGATAAATTTCACTTTTGGGAGTCTCAGTTGTTGGATCATGTTTTCATTGATGCCAAAGAATGATTGATTGATTGATGTCAAGGAATTGATTGATGCCAAAGGATGATTGATTGATGTCAAAGGTCAAACGTTTGATGTCAAATGATTGATGTTGATTAATATCAAATGAGCATGTCTTGTCATAGTATATTGATGAAGTATGTATTGTCCTTGATGTGAATGGATTGATGTCAAGTGAAATCATAGTCATATGATGTCATGCATGGATGCAAGATGGATCAATGAGTTGTCATTGATATATGATGCATAGATGAAGATGGATCAATGAGTTGCCATTGATATATGATGCATAGATGAAGATGGATCAATGAGTTGCCATTGATAGATGATAGATGAAGATGGATCAATGATTTGTCATTGATATATGGACCCAAGTTGGATTGATGTAAAGATGACTCGTTCTTGTATTATCATGGTTGATAAGAAGTACAAATGGGTGAAATCCAAAGTGGTCCCGTTATGGTGAAATCCCTCACAGGAAGACGCTTTGCGGTTGAGTTATCCTAGAAGTATGGTTAGAGAACCCATGATTAAGTATGGAATAATGAGATGAAGATCAGTGAATTTGCAGGTAAGACTATTCTATATGGATAGTACATGTCATGCCATTTTTGGTTGTATGTAGAATGTCACATAACTCCTCATGGTTTGAGAGTTATGGCCTTACGAAGTTGGAGGACACTCATATGATGGCTTGAAGCCCCAAAAGGTCAAATAAGTCAAAATGATTACAAAGAAGATATTATTTAAATAAAATGAAGTGATTATTTAAATAATAAAGTAAAGTGACAAAGTCAAGGAGGATTATTTAAATAATCAAATAAATGGAGAACTTTCTATTTATGGAAAGTAGTTATGAGAAGGTTAAACCTAAAATGAGGAAAGAGGGTTAAGTGGTCAAGTGGCTATGGAATACATGGACAAGTGGCAAATTGGGAAAATTTGAACATAAGTGATTATGTGGACAAAGTTTCTATGTGGGCAAAGTGACCTAGAAGATGCTTCTAAGGAAGCTACTTGTAGAGTATAAATAAGAGGCAAGGGGTCTCTTGTAAGATGAATCTCTCTTGAGCATGTATTGGAGATCTATTCTGAGAGAGAGAGAGAGTTTGGAGGATCTCATGGACGCATCAAAGTTTCCATAGCTCTGAGATCTTGACGGAGAAATTTTCGGAAGTTCAGAAACCCTAGTTTCTGAAGGAGTACGCGAGCAACAGTGGGCCATAGAGCATACATATGTGTGCTGTAGTGAGACAGAGTGCGTACATACGCGGGATGAAGGAGGACATAGTGCATACAATGAAGAAGTCATGAAGACTTGGATATGAGCTGATGATCAGGTTCTTGAAGGCTGAAGCAAGTTACATATCTGCACTCTATGGTCTCATATTTTCCATAGAAACTTCGGTATGGTTACATAGTTGTCTTGATGCATACTCTTGCTTATTGTATGGTGAATTCTTAAGGCACTCTTCTTATGGATGTTGTGATATGGTTATGTTGGTTGATTGATAGAGTGAGCAACACTCTTATGGTTCAATACTGATATTATTACCATAGTATACTAGTTGCTTATACATGATTGAGTAGCATTCTTATTGTATGGTTGAGGAGCATGAGTAAGTTGTTGGAGAGCTTGGATTTGTTGGGATTAGTTATGGTTCAGATTGGACAGTGAAAGACATAAGTGATTGTGATTGAATGTTGCAGAGGATCTGAGTTTGTCTTGAAGAGAAAACCCTAAGTGACTCAGAAGTGATACGCAGGCTGTAGTACAGACAGATTGCGTACATACACGAGTTGTACCACTGGTAGGGTGCGTACATACACGTGTTGCACTACTGAAAGGTCACGTACTTGTTGACAGATTGGTATCTATTGAGGATTGATTCCTCTTCTTAGTTGATGCTGAGTTGTGTAAATTGGGTCTTGCATTGTAGAGTTGGTGTTTTTGTAGAGTTGTACTCTATTCATTTGTTGTTGATAACCCAAGGATTGTAGTCCGTAATAAAAAAATTATATATACATATTTTGTTATTTTTGTTCCTTTTGGTGATGAATTATTGATGATATATGTTGTTGATGCATGTTCACATTTAACTGGTTATAAATGACAACAATAAGTAATGCGTACACAAAAATGGATGATGAAGCTCCAATCCTTGATGAGGAAAATTATTCTACATGGAGAATAGAAATGAGAGTGCATTTGAAGGAAATGGGAGTGGGTATTTGGAAAGCAACCATTGGTGGATCAGTTCCTTTGAAGAACAAGTCAAAGTTTGCATCTCAAAGGGAAGGAAAGAAGAATGATGCATTGGCTCTCAAGACCATTCTTAGTGGACTCTCAAGTTACATCAAAGAGAGCATGGGACAATGTACTTCCGCCAAGGATCTATGGATAAAGTAAGAGGAGTCATACCAAAGCAAGAAGGAAGACACTAAAGACAACTCCATCAAGAAAAATGAAGGTAAATAATCTCCAAAATCCTCTATTTGCAATGATTCTAAATGTGATGATGTTGGAAAAAAGGAAGATCTTGAAGACAATCCCATCAATATCAATGAAGGTAAGGAATCTAAAAAAACCCCCGATTGCAATATTTCAAAATGTGATGATGTTGAATATTTCTCAACAAGTGAAGAATTAAATCTAGAAATAGTTTGTATAGAATCAAATGATAGTTATCCCATGGAAGAAGTAGAAGAAGAACTATCAGAACTTCAAAAGAAAGTTGAGTGTGGTCTATATGAATACAAATTTGATCATTACTATATAGACTATAGCTATCTTTTCGACAACACCAAAACTTTTCTTAAAAGGAGTCAAAATCATATCTTGAAATTGAAGGAAATGCTCAAAGAACAAGAAGAAAGTAAAAAGACTGAATTAGAAGAAAAGGAAGAAGAGATCAAAAGACTAAAGAATGAAATAGAAGAAAATAAGATGGTAGATGATGAGAGTAGTAAAAGTCTTGAAATTATTGTCCATCTCAAGACCCAAATTTAAGAAGCCAAAAGGGTAGAGGAACTATTGAGGAATCAAATAAATGAAAAAGAAGAGTTGTGTCATAAGTTGGAAGTTGAAGTTGTTGATCTTCGAAAGAAAGTAGAAAAGTCAAACAAATTATTGAATAGCTAAACAATATTGAATGAGATATTGGATAGTCAAAGATCACCAAATGATAAATTAGGTCTTGGATACAAGAAAGAAACTACACATGTTGAAGCTAGCACCTCAAAGAAGCATGAGGTAAGTCCCTCACTCTCAAAGGATGGAAATAATATTGCAAGTCAACCATATACACAAGGCAAGGAAAGTTTCAAAAGAAAAAAGCAAGGAAGACATCAAGAAGACATACACCTCAAAGAAGAGAGACACCTTCAAGATGGACACCAAAGCAAAGGTATGAAATTTTTTTTCATGGTCAATGTTATTCATATAATGAATATGGTCACAAAGATTTGGAATGAATATTGTATGCAAGGAGAGATAGTGAAAGATTTCATAACACCCTAAGGTGTTGGAGATGTAATCAAGTAGGACACATTGTTGTTCAATGTCACATCATGAGATGCTACAGTTGTAGTGGATTTGGCCATAAATCCCAGGGTTGCTGGAACACAAGAAGAAAGTCCATGATAAGGACTTCATATAGCATGACTAGAAGAAGGCATGAAGTTAGGAAGGAAGATATTTTTGAAAGGATGGAAGCTCGGAGCTCAAGTTCTGAGAAGAAAGAACACCTTCAGAAGTGGGTGAAGAAGACTGAACAACCAGAGCAGAATGGGAGCCTTAAAGGAAGCTTAAGTGTGTCATCTTCAGAGGCATACGCGGGTTACAGTGGTAATAGTCGCGTACATACGCAGGATGACCTATGAATAGGTCACGTACATATGCAAGATGTCTGTGTAGAAGGTCGCGTATATGTGGTAAAAGCCTTTGGGAAAAGGGCTATGCACATGAGTTGCGGCATGGTATGATGATATAACTCTGTGTTGCAGGGTCTGACATGGTTTGTTGCAGGGTCTGACATTGTTTGCTTTAGGTTTTCATGATTACTTGTTGACATACATAACTGATGTATGTATGATGATGACATATGTTTGAGTGTTGAAAGACTATCTTGGATGCATGGTATTAACCATTGAGTATGGATTGAGGCATTTTCTGTTGAAGAACAATGTTGGTTGTGACAGTGAAGTTATGGCATTTTGGTTATGAGATATATCATGATGATGCTAGCTCTATATGTCATTGATCTATTGAGACACACTTCTAGTACATATTGGATGCTTAGTATTTTTTGTAGTGAATGTAGTTTGAGGCTGATCTGTTGAGGTACATGGCTGGTACATATTTGAGTTTCATTGATATATATTATGATGTATTGTTGGAGGCATACTTGTTGGATAACTTTGTGCATGCATTTGACATATGGATGGGCTACATATTGGGACATATAGTTGGTGAGTTTATGTGAGGTGTATATTTGGTCATGTTGTACATCATTGAGGAGTCATAGCTTGATCTATAGTTGATGCATGATTGGTACACTTCTAGTACATTGGTAGAGGCACCTACTAGCAGTTTGATTGTCACATGTTTTATGGTAGATTTGGCATACATGTATGAGGACACATCTTGATTGTGGTTCATCTTATTGTAGTATTGGTGCATGGTTGATGTACTTTCTTGGTACAAGTGGTGATACATGATTAGTGCAATGTTGATGCACTCATAAATGCTATATGTATGTGGATGATAGTACTTGACTAAAAGTACACCATTGATATTTCTTGTCTAGCATATACTTTGGTACATGACATATGGGATGATATAGTTGAGACACTTGATTGATTCAGATACATGATTGTGGCACTTGCTTCATGATGGAGACATATCATGAGTGATATGACACTTGTTTGTGGCACACGGTTGGCATGTTGGTAGAGGCATATGATTGATACACTCCATTGATGATATCTTATGGCATATTCTATGGTATTGATGTACATGGATGTTGTGCATGGTGGGCACACACTTTAGTACATGATGTACTTGGTTGATGTTTGTTCACTATTCTCTATTTCATTATTGACATATCTTTTACTTCATGATGTATGATATGGCTCGAGTTTGATGCATGGACAGGTCCAAGGATCGCCATAGAAAGAGCGGTTGATCTATGATTCGGTTGAGCAGTAGCATTTGCAGCAGAAACATATTGCAGTGGTATCATATTGTTCATATTGCAGAGAAGATAGGGACAGACATACCCATAGGGGGAGTCATTCTTCTTCCCATGATTCTAGGAGGAGATATTTATCAAATGCATACTTGGTAAAATAACCCTATACTTGGAGAAAGAGCACAGAGACATAGTTCTAGGGGGAGCATTGGTCACAAGGGGAGCATGAGTGATATATATTCAACATTACATCAGAGTTATATCCCTTGTTAAAAAATGGTAGAGATTATTTAGAGGAAGATCAAAGGCATTCAGACAAGGGGAGCAACCCCAAGGAGAGTTCAGGTAGGGGGAGCAGCCCCAAAAAGAGAACTACCCTTTTCCATTGATGTCAAAGGGGGAGAGATAGTCACATTGATGTGATTGAGATGACTATTGATGTAAGCAATGCCTTGTCTACATGTTGCCATCAATGATTAGTGTTGATATCAATGTTGGTATTTCCATCAATGCCAAAGGGGGAGATTGTTGGATCATGTTGTCATTGATGCCAAAGAATGATTGATCGATTTATGTCAAGGAATTGATTGATGCCAAAGGATGATTGATTGATGTCAAAGGTCAAAGGTTTGATGTCAAATGATCGATGTTGATTAATGTCAAATGAACATGCCTTGTCATAGTATATTGATGAAGTATGTATTGTCCTTGATGTGAATGGATTGATGTCAAGTGAAATCATAGTCATATGATGTCATGCATGGATGCAAGATGGATCAATGAGTTGTCATTGATATATGATGCATAGATGAAGATGGATCAATGAGTTGTCATTGATATATGGACCCAAGTTGGATTGATGTAAAGCTGACTCATTATTGTATTATCATGGTTGATAGGAAGTACAAATGGATGAACTCCAAAGTGGTCCCCTTATGGTGAAATCCCTCACAGGAAGACGCTTTGCGGTTGAGTTATCCTAGAAGTATGGTTATAGAACCCATGCTTAAGTATGGAATAATGAGATGAATATCAGTGAATTTGCAGGTAAGACTATTCTAGATGGATAATACATGTCATGCCATTTTCGATGGTATGTGGAACGTCACATAACTCCTCATGGTTTGAGAGTTATGGCCTTACGAAGTTGGAGGACCCTCATACAATGGTTTGAAGCCCCAAAAGGTCAAATAAGTCAAAATGATTACAAAGAAGATATTATTTAAATAAAATGAAGTGATTATTTAAATAATAAAGTAAAGTGACAAAGTCAAGGAGGATTATTTAAATAATCAAATAAATGGAGAACTTTCTATTTATGGAAAGTAGTTATGAGAAGGTTAACCCTAAAATGAGGAAAGATAGTTAAATGGTCAAGTGGCTATTGGATACATGGACAAGTGGAAAATTGGAAAAAGTTGAACATAAGTGATTATGTGGACAAAGTTGCTATGTGGGAAAAGTGACCTAGAAGATTCTTCTAAGGAAGCTACTTATAGAGTATAAATAAGAGGCAAGGGGTCTCATGTAAGATGAATCTCTCTTGAGCATGTATTGGAGATCTATTTTGAGAGAGAGAGAGTCCGAAGGATCTCATGGACGCATCAAAGTTTTTGTAAGTTTGAGATCTTGACGAAAAAAGTTTTGGAAGTTCAGAAACCCTAGTTTCTGAAGGAGTACGCGAGCAACAGTGGGCCATAGAGCATACATATGCATGATGTAGTGAGACAGAGCACGTACATACACGGGCTGAAGTAGGATAGAGAGCGTACAGTGAAGAAGTCATGAAGACTTGGATATGAGATGATGATCAGGGTCTTGAAGGCTGAAGCAAGTTCCATATCTGCACTCTATGGGCTCATATTTTCCATAGAAACATTGGTATGGTTACATATTTGTCTTGATGGATACTCTTGCTTATTGTATGGTGAATGCTTAAGGCACTCTTGGTATGGCTGTTGAGATATGGTTATGTTGGTTGATTGATAGAGTGAGCAACACTCTTATGGTTCAGTACTGATATGATTGCTATAGTATACTGGTTGCTTATACATGATTGAGTAACATTCTTATTGTATGGTTGAGGAGCATGAGTAATTTTTTGGAGAGCTTGGATGTGTTGTGATTGGTTATGGTTCAGATTGGACAGTGAAAGACATAAGTGATTGTGGCTGAAGGCTGTAGAGGATTTGAGTTTGTCTTGAAGAGAAAACCCTAAGTGACTCAGAAGTGATACGCAGGTTGTAGTACAGACAGACCACGTACATACGCGAGCTATACTACTGGTAGGGCACGTACATACACGTGTTGCACTACTGACAGGTCACGTACCTGTTGAAAGATTGGTATCTGTTGAGGATTGATTCCTCTTCTCAGTTGATGATGAGTTGTGTAAGTTGAGTCTTTCATTGTAGAGATGGTTCTCTTGTAGAGTTGTACTCTATTCAATTGTTGTTGATAACTCAAGGATTGTAGTCCATAATAAAAAAAAATTACATACATCTTTTGTTCTTTCTGTTCGTTGTGGTGATGACTTATTGATGATATATGTTGCTAATGCATGTTCACATTTAACTGGTTATAAATGACAACAATAAGTAATGAGTAAATGGTGATTTCTAACTAAGGAGTTTTGTGAAAGGGATGTTTTGGGAAAAGAGCCCTACACTATTCACCCCCCCTTCTCAGTGTGGTCGGTGTGTCCAACATCAACTACTCTGATGGGGACATGTAAAATCTCTTTCCATCTATCCTCTTTTTTAAGTGTTTAAACTCTTTGAATTCAATATTCTAGATAACCTACATAGTTCTTTTAGGACTTTGTTTTAAATTCTTAGAAGTACTTGGTTGTAGGTTATGCTAGTTTGATTTTTTTAGCTTGAAATGTTGAATGTTTAAAACATAACACCCAATGCATATAGGTGCTTTTAAGTATTGTTAATATCAAAGTGTGAGAATTAACTTTTGTATTGGCATCAATCTTAATAATAGAGCTATAAAATAAGCTTTTGGATTGTCATTGATATTGGTATCAAAGTAAGGGAGCTAATTTTTGTATTGATTTTGATGGTATTACTAAAGAAAGTTAACAAGCTTGTAATTAAGAAGGCATCACAAAGACAACAATGATGTAAATATAACAAATGGAAGTTAAAAACCCTCTAATTAAGAAGCCATTATAAAGCCAACAATGATGTAAAGAGAGTAAGGAGTCAATAACCTTGTAATTAAGAAAGTATAAAAAAGACAAAGACAACAATAGGGAACCGATCAGCTGGTAATTAAGAAGACATCACAAAAACAATAATATAAATGATGTTAGTTTCAAAGCAAGGGAGGAAAATTACATGCTATTTTTTTAATCCATACCTTTTTTTAGTGTAGAACATTTCATAACTACTCTTGTATTTTATATTACAAAATGATTCATATTGTAAGAATCATATAAAATTTGGTGCTTGTAGATTGCGTAGTGCTTTTAATGCTATCTTTTTAACATTTCAACATTGTTCCCCATGTAAGATTACTACTCTCTTCGTTTTTTTTTATCTTTCATTTAACTTTTAATATAAAGAGTCATACCAATGTGAGAAAGAAATTTGAACAAGCGACCTTGGACGATAAAAAAATGGTGCTTGTGGTGAATTGCATAAGATGTAATTGTTTTTTATGATTCAACATTGTTGTTAATGTAAAATTACTATATATAATTTGTTTCAACATAAAGATGCAATCAAAATAATATGGAATAAAATATTTAACCAAGTATATGCATTTTGGACCTTTAGTAAGCTTACAATTAAAACAAAACCACAAAAATGTGGATCCACAAAAAGTAAGTCATATTAGCATGGAACAAAATATTTAGCCACAGACATACCGCTTTGATTTTATGTAAAATCTCAATTAAGAAGGCATTATAAAGATGCAAAACACAAAGCATATAGACACTTCTAAACAATGTTTTCACTTTTAAACAATGTTAGTACAAGAGTGAGGTAGGATGTTCAAAGAACACATTAAGGATTAAAGGGTCCCATAAAGAACACATGGACCTCTAAGTAATATTAAGATTAGAGTGAGGAAGGATTCATATATCGTACAAGGGGACACACAAAAATGCACATGCTCTAATAAGTGATGTGTACTTAAGTGAGAGGATGATTCATATATCGTACAAGGTTTTGATATTATGGTAGTTGCGGGAGGCATTAACCTCCACGTGTAACCTTTGACAATACTAGAATATTCTGGGAAGCAAGAGAAACTCTAAAACATTGGATAATAACCCTAGAAGACAAGTTGGCTCAAGAGAATATTTAATATTGAGTTATTAGCCTCCAGAAAGAGAATTCGGCCCAGTCAAGTGAGATAGAGCAGTATAAATAGAGGGCGCTAGAGCTCATTTGACACTCACTAACTCACAACTAAATAAGACTAGTGGTGTGCAAGTTTGGAGAGGGAGTGCAACTGCAATTGCTACAACTGGGTTTTGGGCTTTTGGTTGGACTTGGTCTCTTGGTTATGGTTTCGACTTTCTGATTAGTTTCTGGTTATTTTTGCTTGGTGTGCTACCCTTGGAGAAAGGTGTGCTAGCCTTGGTTGGCTATTGGTCTATTACCTAAATTATTCTGTCTGTCAAGGTTGAGGTGCTCGAGGGTGCCTATGGTTGGGTGACAATATTGCTATATTGTCTATGGAAAAACGAGCACATCTCTTTCATTCTAATAGGCTATGGGCCCACACTATCTTCAGGCAGTCTAACCATTGGAAGATAGATTGGGAAGTTATTTTTTAAGCTCGTTGTGGCACCAGTTACAACTGCAGCTAGGTTTTATGATTATGCAGCTGCAACAAACCCTAACCCTTGTGTTCGGGCACTTATGATGAAAATTTTGACCTAATTCCTTGACATCCTAGTGTGCCCTAGCCTAGCACACCTCTTGGTACCCTCATCTATAAAAAATGTCAGGTTTGTATTTTTGGTCAAAGTCAAAGTCAAAGGTTGACTTGTCAAAGTCAAAGTCAAAGGTTGACTTTTGGTCAAATTGATTTTGTGGTCAAAGTTGAAATTCTAGAGTTTCTGGCTTGTTCTAATCATTGACTCTTTTGATTGAGTTTATAATCTCTTCTTGTCAAGATGGTATCTAGTTTCAGACTGGAAGACAAGTTGGATGATGCTACAAGATTTCAAAGGTATGCACTTGTATATGTTATCTAAGTTATATCATCTAGCAAAACATTATTGTGTTTGCAAGAAAAGTATTAGAGACCTTGTCCAAGATGTTAACTTGGATTCAGTGAATTAAGAGGAACAATCACACCCTCCATAACATATGAGGCTTCAGGTTTCAGGTTTGATTAAATTGTTAAGCTTCAAATTTGTGTATATCAAGGGTGATAGTTGCTACAATACATATTTTGAAAGCAGTCTTTGAAAGATTCTATTATTGCTAGGTGTAATGAATACTCGACTGCATATGAATACTATTGATGTAGATGCTTATTGTACTTGTTTTCAACTTGAAATAACATCTCCTCTAGATAGATATTTCTTGTTTTCTCTTGTTATTCTTTTTCCGGACAGGTACCCTTGTGAAATATGTTTGATGAACAATCCTTGCAGAAGCTATCATAGAGGAAGTTTATAAGGATGACACAATTGCCAGATGGGCATCAATCAGAATAGATAGAAACAAACTTAAAGAGACTCAGAGGAGTCCGACTCAAAGGAAGTCAGGAATTTGAAGGAAAACATAACAAGTGTGTGACACTTTGCAGAAAGCAAAGAGAGATGCAACAGGCGAAAGCATGGACTCTCCTAGATAGAGGGGGCTGATCACAAAATTCCAAAAGAAGAGCATACATAATTCTCATTCATGCATGAAGCTGGGATTAGGAGGGAGATAATACCCAACGATATGATCCATTGAAGAAGAATCCATAAATACTATGAAGTATCTATCCATGTTCTTCATTGGAAGTAGCAGCCATGATAAGCAACACGTGTTCAACTTGACTCTAGAAGAAGTCTTCTTCAAAAATAAGACTTGAATATCCTTGGTTGTTCATCTACATTTATGTTCCTATGATGGAAGGTTGGAGCCTTCAGGAAAGAAGGTCATGTAATCTATAGAAGATTTCATGGATTCCAACATTGAAGAAAAACATGAGGAAGAACATGAAGATTCCAAGAAAGAAAGAAAAAGTCAGAACAACCAATTGAACCAGTTTGAATCCACTAGAAGGAGTCAAGCAGAAGGAATGAAAGGAAGTTGTGATGAAGAACAATGTATGTGAGAAATTGTGAAAAAGACTTGAGCATTGATAGATACAAGGATAGACTCATGGCTAGAGGGTTCCCCTAGAAGAAGGGAGAAGACTATGATGATAGCTTGTTCCAGTAACCAGACATACCTCAATCTGAGACATTATATCTCTTGAAGTATCCATGGGTTGGAGTTTACATCAGAGGAATGTAAAGAATGTTCTTCTCAACAAAGTAATTGAAGAAGAAACGTATGTAGAGCAACCTCAAGGTTTTGAGGTATACCAAAAAGAGACCCTTGTATATAGATGGAAGAAGACCTTGTATGGATTCATGAAAACTTGGTGCAGAGCCTCTCATGTACAACAAAAGCATGGCAAAAACTTCCTATGACAGAGGAAGTATATTGAAATGGTTCTTCAGAAGTCAGGGATGATGGATTACAAATCCATGGAAAACTCCCATGATCACGAATCTGAAGAAGTTGAGAGACTATGATCCAGTAGACCCGTCTATGTATCGACAATTGATTGGCTCGTTAATGTATTTGGAGAATACTCAACCGTATATTTTCCTTGTGGGACGTTTGATTTATGATATACAACTGCATGGATTTATCGATTCAGATTGGGACTGGAGTGCAGATGACAAAAAACGTGCTACTTGGATATGTTTTAGTTTGAGCTTTTCCACGATGTCATGGGCTAGTAGGAAACAAAAGTATGTTGCACTCATCACTGCAGAAGCAAAGTATATTGTAGCTTGTGATGCTTGTACAAAAGTAGTGTGGCTACGTAAGTTGGTTTCTGGACTGTCTGATCAGGTGTTGAATTCGAGTGTGATATATTGTGATGATCACAACTATGTGAAACTTTCAGAGAACCCGATGTTCCATGACAGGTCGAAGCACATTGAGATCAAGAATTATATTCTCCGTGATAAAGTCTATAGGGGAGAAGTGGTTCTCCAGTATATCTTCACAGATGAGAAGATAACAAATATTTTGGTAAAGGCTCTATCTAAGACGAAAAGTTTGCATACTTAAGGGACAAGTTGGGGCTCGTGGAGATGACTTCCTTATTGAAAAAGGAAATGATTACTTCCAGGTTGGGAGGGAGCACTGATATGTTATTTATTTATGGAAAATCATTTTCCAGTTCAGAAAATGGTCTAGGTTGGGAAGTTCCTTTTGAGTCCGAAAAGTGGTTCAAGATTTCTGTCGGAAAATCATTTTCTAGTTCGGAAAATGGTCCATATCGGAAAGTCATTTTTGTAATGAAAATGGTCCAATAGATTGATTATGTACCATAGACAGTGATTCCCCTTTTGGTTAGTGTGGGGGAATGGTCTAGGACAATCGTTCTTCTTGGCAGTCACTCTGAGTAGTGGTCAAGTAGATAGGTCCACCTCACCAAACAATCATTCTTTCAAAGTTCACAGTTGTGAGAAGTTTCAAAGAATGGTCTGTTTTGGAGGTTGGTGTAGGATAGTCATTTCCAAAGGAAATGGTTCGGACAATCATTCCCTAAGGCAAACTCATTCTCTCCAGGTTGCACTATTATTAGTGCCAGAGGAATGGACCAGTTAGGTGAATGGTCCAGGTTCATCAATAGGGGACATGCATTCCCTGGGGAAGACTAATTCTCTCCGGGTTGCACTATGATTAGTGCTGGAGGAATGGTCCAGTTAGGTGAATAGTCCACGATCAGAAATCGGGGACAATTATTCTTCTATGCTTGGGAAGAATTGTCTAGATAGCCCATGGATGATGTTTTACTTTCTGAGGGAAGATGCTCTTCCATATCTCATAAATGTGAGTGGAAGAATGGCTCAGATGACTCAGTTTGTATCATGATATTATTTATGTAGGTTGATATCATATGATATGATTGTTGTTGAGACTGCATGTCTCTGGAAAATAGTTGTATGCTATTGTGGTGGATGTGATCCACTAGTAGTGACTGTGTGTCACTGGTTAGTAGCGGTGTGCTACTAGGAGTGGTTTTGTAGCACTGGATAGTAGTTGTATACTACTATGTATAGACATAGTTGTGCTCTATTAGATGGAATTACAGTAGCAATATGCTACTATTTGAGTGCCATGGAGATTACCACTAGTGTTGGAGTTGATTTCTAGCTAGATGGATAGTCAGTGTGTTGGTGGACACACATTATCTAGGAGGAGAATGGTCCAGACAAAACAAATAGCTAGTGGACAAACATTTTCTCTATGGAGAATGGTCCAGGTTGAGAGCTTGTTGACGTATCATGGACTAGTATTTTCCTAAGGCACAGATTGTGGCCCGATTAGGAAAATGGTTCAGGACCGATATTTTCTAAGGAATACAGGTATAGATGGATTTCTATGGTACATATGACTTAATTTGAAAATAGTCTGAGACTGACATTCCTGTAGGAATGGTCTCTGTAGCCCATGGCGTAGCCTTCAACATTTGTTTAGGCAGTCATTATCCTAGGACATATGTCCATATTAGAAGAATGGTCCTTGTATCACTCTATGGAGTGAGTGACTTATTCAACATCATGCCCAATTACTCAGATGGAGTATGGCTTCGAGAGATGATGTTGTTGATACTATCAGATTATACTGATAGTGATGATGTTTCTCGTGAGTTGATCTACGTGATCATGAGATAGCCTGTGTGGCTATGATGATGCTACTGGTTGAATGGTTTGTTTTTTCTCAAGATCATTACCTTTAATACCTCCCTATCTAGGAGGGAGTGTTGATATTATGGTAGTTAGGGAGGTATTAACCTCAACGTGTAACCTTTGACAAGACTAGAATATTCTGAGAAGCAAGAGAAACCCTAAAACGTTGGATAATAACCCTAGAAGACAAGTCGTCTCAAGAGAATATTTAATATTGAGTTATTAGCCTCCAGAAAGAGAATTCGGCCCAGTCAAGTGAGATAGATCAGTATAAATAGAGGGCGCTAGAGCTCATTTGACACTCACTCACTCACAACTAGATAAGACTAGTGGTGCACAAGTTTGGAGACGGAGTGAAATTGCAACTGCTGCAACTGGGTTTTTGGCTTTTGGTTGGACTTGGTCTCTTGGTTATGGTTTGGAATTTCTTCTTGGTTTTTGGTTATTCTTGCTTGGTGTGCTCCCTTGGAGAAAGGTGCGCTAGCCTTGGTTGGCTATTGGTCTTCTACCAAAATTATTTTGTCTGTCAAGGTCAAGGTGCCCGAGGTGGCCTTTGTGCCTATGGTTGGTTGACAGTATTTCTATATTCTCAATGGAAAAATGAGTACATATCTTTCATTCTAACACAAGGAAGGGGGAAGATAAAGTAGAAGGATTGAAAAAAGTAATAAGAAATTGAACCCACAAAGTACTAGTATTCAAAAGAGAATAAGAAATGGGACCCACAAAGCACAAATGAACCTTAAATGACAAGAAGGATCATCAAAGTGCACAAACACCTCTAGGAATTGTCAGCACCAAGGTGAGTTAAGATCTACAAAGAACACGCGGAAGGGGACCTACATAGATCAAGGGATCCACACAGTAAGGGGTTTGACTCATAAACAAAATGAGGTAAGATCCTAAAAATATTGGCATTCCTACATTGTCCAAGGGAATGGCAAAGAAGGATAAGATAAAGGTTAAGAGCCTAGGATATGGAAAGATAGTCGCCACTTAATTTTCGTACAAGATAAGAAAAAGAGGGGGTGAAAGAGAAGGAAATGGGTCAACACCTTCTAAGGATTAGTCAATTCAAGGTGATTTATTATGGCCTAATAATCCCATTGAAGAGTGTATGTAGGTGATAATTGAAGCAAATAAGACATGTCTATAAATTAAGGTGACTTGAAAGAGTTTGTATAGGAAAGTAAATAGAGCTAAAATGAAATAGAAGTTTTGGATTTATTCATCCCTTTGCTTTGGTTCCTAACTGGGCTAGATTAGAATAAGTATTATGAATGAAATCACTAAAAGTAAACCCTTTACCTTTTCATATGAAATTCCAATTGTGATAGAAGGTGGTGGTGGGGAGGGCACTTATTTCCTTTTTTTGGTGTGATTATGGTTGGAAATAATGTGGGAGTATATAGAACCAAGGGTAAGGCACT
>JASDQU010815978.1:20140-42637 GCA_032191745.1 Picea mariana
ACTACCTACAAGAAACATGATTATGGGAATGGTACAAAAGTAGCACGTGCTAGAGGGTACTCCAATTATTATTCCCAAGATTAATTGACATAGTGGAAAATTATCACTAACATCCCTTTAAACTTGACTTAAAGAAATGAACAAAATAAATATGCATAACCTATATGCTTATCAACATATGTACGGATATAGTCATTCCATCATAAAATGAACATATACAAAGAATATAATAATATTTTACCATAAATGTAGACAACGGAGTTCATAGTGATCAAATCAGTGTTTAAAAGAAATGCGTGGACACACTCTGCTGAAGGAAAATGTTTGATTAAAAACACTATGTAGGGCCCTCAAAAGTAATTGAAAAGTTTACTTAGAAGATAAAACTCCTAACATTTCAACTTAAACCAGCAAACATTTGAAACAATTGTTTTTTCATTCATAAATTTTTAATCTTTCTGAATTTGAAAGTGAATTATGAACCTATGTGAACTTGTAAGTGGTGGATGCTCATTTCAATAGAATGTGTCTTCATACCTTAAGAATTTAATAAATAAACATTATCAATTTTGAGGATCCTTCTCAAATTATGTGCTACATATTTTAAACTAGATAAACATAGTCCACACTATTAAAGTAGATAAACATAGTGCACACTATCACAATAGAGGTAAAAAAAAAACAAAGAGGATGTAATATTTTTTTTATATGACTTTTGCGATCAACATAGTGCCACACTATCACAATAGAGGTAAAAAAAACAAAGAGGATGTAATGTTTTTGTTCTAAGACTTTTGCGATCAATGTTATGGGCATTTCAAAGGATTTTTCATCAAAAATAGTACAATTTCTATATATGATGTTAATAGGTTTGTGGTTGATATTATTTGGCATGACTTGTATACCAATGGAATGAATTTTGAAAGATATTACTATGTTAAACATCACAAGTTGTTGGAACAGGGGCAGACCCAGGGTTCAATGCTCAAGAGCGCACCAACAAGCCCTAACTATTGGCCCTTTCGGCAACACCTGCGAAACAGATGCAGTCCCACCCAAAGTAGCTATGGGGGGTTGTAGGACACAGGTGTCTACAAATAAAATGAATGTAAAGTGGATTTAAAGCAACAACACACAACAAACTAGTATTCTTTTATCTTCCTTAAACCTACTGTGCAAGTTATATTTCATATCTAACACAATATCACAATAACAACATATCAATTGACAGAGAACAAAATATCAATCACACACAACACCAGATATGCGTGGTTTATCCTCTCTCTAGGGCTATGTCCACAGAAATGTGCTTTATAATATATTAAGATGAAAGCATACAGTTCTATCTACGCTCTTAGCTAGCAGATCTTCTCTCTTCTCCTCTCTGTCTCCCTTCCCTGCAAACCCAGTTGTAGGGTCGATCTTCACACCCAGCTAAATATCTTACAATACCAGAAGGCTCCCGCACTCATCACTTTTCTCTAACACAATAATACTCACTCGATCACATAATAGCAATGACTCTCAACCAACCTAGCACCACCCATAACATCATCAACGACAACAAAAACAACCCAGGTCTTTTATACCTCTATTTATACATTACAAATCTCTCGGACACCCTTGGGTTAAAGCCTAAGTGTCAAAACCCTATATACCAAAACCCTAGGTGTCTCAAAACATAGGTCAACTTGACTCGTGTTTTCACGTCTTTTCCAGCCTATCTTTCCTTCCTTGTCACACGATGCTCCAAAGAATCCAATGATGGATTTTTCCTCTTGTTGAGTTGTGCACGATCCATCTTCCTTTCTGATCTGTCATCCTTGATCCTCTCATCCAACAACCTGCTTCCTCTTACTTCGCATCATCTTTTCTACGCTTCTTCTCACTTCAACCCAGTATCACTCATTGTGTCTTATACGTAGTTCACGTTTTTCCTTTTCTTCCTTAATCTTTTCTTTCTTCCATATCCAAGGGCCAACAGGCCCCCAACACTCACCTGTGACTCGTCTTGAGGAACTTCAGATCTGATTCTTCTGTTTTAATTCGATTTCAAACTACTCAGGGCAGCCTGTGATTTCATCTCTATGCCTCCCTTCCTTCCTTGTGCAGACTATCTTTTCTGTGTCTGGTACCCAATTTAAACTGCACCTAATACCTAGATCCTTTTCCTTTTTCTTTTACTAAGAGTTGTGAGGCATCTGGTTGTTGTAATACAATTTCAACCAGATCCCATTCACTAATCCTTACTTCCATTCTCCATTCAAAGTCTTCAATTTCGCAACTCCTCCTTCCGTAATATAGACAACCTGATATGGCCTAAGCCAATGCGTTTTGAACTTCCATGGGTGCTTCATGAATTTACTATCATAGATCAATACCATATCTCCTTGCTTGAACGCTTTCTTATTGATATGCTTATCATGGTAGCCCTTTTCTCTTTCTTTTTGAACTTGCTCATGGAATCTTGGAATAAATCTGTCTTCTTCGAGTTCAACTAACTGCACGAACCTCTCTTGAACAGTGCCGGTGTCATCCATATCTGTAAATTATGCGATCCTCAGACTAGGAACCAAATATTCCATGGGTACAACTACTTCTAGGCCATAAACCAACTTAAAGGGAGTCTGCATGGTCAACTTCTTGCAAGTGGTTCTATAGGCCCATAAAACTGCTGGTACTCTTAAATCCCAGTCATCCCTGTTCACACTACATATCTTCGTTAGCATTGTCTCCAAGATATTATTGAATTCTTCAACTCTCCCATTTTCTTGTGGATGATATGGCGTGCTCTTCTGACGGTGGACTTCAAATTCCTAGGTCAAGGCTTCAATGGTCTTGTTAATAAAATGTGTGCGTTGATCGCTCATCAGGGTCTTCGGGCATCCAAACCTAGTTATGATATCATCAAATATGAAGTGTGCAGTTGTAGTTGCACTACAGTCCTTGACTGCTCTTGCTTCGGCCCATCTGGTCAAGTACTTTGTCACAGTGATTCTGTATCTAGCTCCTGTGCGCTTTCCTAGTGGGTTTATAGGTCCCACGAAGTCAATGGCCCATTTCTCAAAGGCTTGTAAGGTTAGTTGGGGTGCTAATGACATTTCATCTATTATGGATGATTTTCCAACTCTTTGGCATAAATCGTAGGCTCTGTAATAATTATTAGCATCTATGTGTAAAGTAGGCCACCAAAGGCCAACTCTAAGAACCTTTTGCGTTGTTGCTTTCCCTGTGCAGTGTCCTCCTACGATGCCTTCATGGGCTTCGACGAGGATCAATGGTCGCTCTGCTTTCATAACACGCCTCCTCAATATATCATCAGGTCCCATCTTGTATAGTTGTCTAGCTATAAGTGAAAAATATGTAGTGCGCACTACCAACTATTTCTTCTGAATAACCGTATAGTCACTAGGTGCCATTCCTATTGATAGGAACTGTACTATCTCCGCGAAGTGATCATCAACCTTCCTGATGGCCAACAAATGTTCATCTGGCAATGTATCCTCCAAACTAGTAGGTTCCTCTCTGTGTTCCAACCTCGATAAGTGGTTAGGACCTTTGTTCATCCTTCTTGTTTTTACCACGATCTCAAAGTCATATTCCTGAAATAGTAGAAGCCATATGCATATTCTTCCCCCCAACACTGGCATGTTGACTAGGTATTTAAGCGTAGAGTGATCAGTGAACATTTTAAAATGTCCTCCCAACAAGTAGTGGCGAAACTTATGCAATGCATACACCATGGCTAAACCTTCCCTTTTAGTGGTGGTGTAATTAATCTTAGTTGTCGATATCTTTGCTAGCAAAGGCTAACGGGTGGTTGATGTCTCTTTTTCTTGGTTGTGCTAACACTGCTCCTAATATGATAGAATATGCATCTACATGCACATGAAATTCCTTGCTCCAATCTAGGAAAACCAGAATAGGTGCAGTAACCATTTTCTGTTTCAGGGTGTCGAAGCTCTACTAGCATTGTACTGTCCATTGAAACTGACAGTCTTTTTTAAAAATCTTCTCCATGGGTGTTGTAATTTGTGCATAGCCTTTAATGAACTTCCTGTAGTATCCAGTATGTCCCAGTGCAATGCGCAGCTGTTTGACTGAAGTAGGAGGGGGAAGATCGACTATAATGGAAATCTTAGATGGATCCACCAACAATCCCTACTTACACACAATATGGCCCAGCAACACTCCAAAGGGCGAAAAGAAGAAGCACTTCTTCAAGTTTAAGGAAATCTGACATTTCCTGGACTTATCCAACATTAGTCTTAAACATTCAATATGATTTTGCAAAATACTGAAAACAGTCCAATCATTGAAGTATGCTTCCAGAAATTTATAAAAACACCTTAAACGCTTCAACTAATACCCTAGAAAAGATGGTTGGTGCATTCTTCAATCTGAATGACATCACTGTATACTGGTAGGATCCCCATTCTATTGCAAATGTGGTCTTATGGTGATATTCCTTGGCAATCTTGATCTTATGGTATCCCGAAAATCCATCGATGAAGGAGTAGACCTCATGTCCTCCTACATTGTCTAGCACTTTGTCAGTGAATGGTGTAGGTAATGGGTCATGCAAACATGCATCATTCAGCTTCCTAAGATCTACACAAATCCCGATTTCTCCAGTTTTCTTATCCTGCACCACCATAGGGCTTATCCATTTTGACTCTTCAACAGGTTCTTTGATTCCTGCTTCTAACATTCTGTCTAGTCCAGTCTTCAGGTTTTCCTTATATTTGGGGTTCAATCTGTAAGGTATTTGTTTGACTGGCCTTGCATCTGGTTTTAAAGGAATTTTCATCTCTCCCATGGGCCCTTTAATGCCCTTCATATCAGTGAAATTGGTTGGAAACAAGTCCTGATATTCATGCAGTAACTCTGTGATCTTATCAATAGTGGCAACAACCCAATAATCTCCAACATTAGCAAGCTTCAGTGTTTGTTCTGTTCCAATGTTGACTTTATTGATTTTAATTGGTTGTCCAATGAAAGGTAGCTCAACTCTTGGTCCTTCTATGTCTCTTTGGCCTTCTGTTTCGGCGATGTTCACCTTCCTAGGATCATCGTCTTCATCAACATTGATATTGTAATAGCCTTGCACTTTCTAAAGAGGCATAGTCCATTCATCCTCTTTTTGCTCCAAATGGAAGCTAGGTGCCTCCTCGAACACTTTATGTCTTAAAATCTATAATACTTGATCCACTGTAGGATATTGGCTTTCAAATAAGAAGGTAGTTACAAAGTTTTGGGTCATACTTTCCCAATCTGTAGTGATGCGTCACAATTCTACTTGAAGGTACCAATTGACAGGGGTTGTGTCCAGTGTGTTGATGAATTTATGCACCCACTTCTCTTCAGGAATGTTGCACCAGGCTTCCTCACAACTTCACACATGATCCTTCGGACAACTTTGATCTATGTATCTAATTTCGCAACCTTCTACTTGCTCTGAGAACCACATTGTCATCAAAGTGCGACATTGTACCCAGTCTGTAATGTTGTGTTTGTGTGTCCCCCACCACCTTGTTGGAGTGGCTTTCAAGGCCTCATCCAGTGCCAACAATCTTGGTTGTATTGGTACAATTTCTTCAAAATCTATCAAGAATGCTTCTAAATGATTTAAACCATCAAAGTTGGGCAAGTTACTTACTGTTGTGCCGATCCAACGAACTTCTCTGGTCAATATAGCACACCTTCTAGTAGATACGTCATACATTTTGTTCTTCCTGTTCTCCAGTGCTTCTTTTGAATCTGATGAGCATGCACTCTCACTTCGCCAGCTTAAATTCCCATCTGTTGTAGGATTAATGTAATCCTGTTGTCTGGCTGTCAATTTGTATATGTTTTCTAACTCGTATGTGTGGTCTTCTTCTTTGATGGGCTCTATGTATCTGGGACCTTCATCAGGGTCCAAAGGTGCAATGACCCTAAGGCTATCACCTTCAATCGTCATTCTTCTTTTCTTTAAATCAACCACAGTGGAATTGTTGAAAGCCCAATCAATTCCTAACAACGCGGGGTAGGGGAAGCTATCATCAACTATCTCAATGAACTAGAAGTCCACAAATGTCCTGATCCCATCAATGTCTACAAGGATATGTTCCAATCTTCCAAAGGGGCTCACAAATTTTTGATTGGCCATCCTAAGCCTGATAGGGGAATAGATCAACTTAGGTTTTCCCATCAGTGCCCGAGTCTGCTTCGTCATGACATTGACTTCTAACCCTAAGTCAAGGACGACGTAGTCTATATCATACTCTCCAATTTGAGCATTCAAGTGTAATTATTTATTTGTCCTCCTCTTTTTATATATTTGGTGTACTTCTCTACTCAGTAAGGGGTCTACCTTCCCTAGCTCATACTGTCTAATCAAGTTTTGTAGTTCTTGTACAACACTTTCATCTTGAATCAACTTAATACAAGAATATAATAATTCCATGAGCTTGATTACCTCTTTTCCTTCTTTTGGCAGAGAAGACTGATCGAATGCTAGAGGCATTCCATATTCTCTCACTTCTAGTCAAACCTTTGATGAAGAAGACTGATCTCTTCTGAATTCCTTTCTTGCCTCCTAAAACAATTGTTTTTCTTTCTTTGCATCAAAATTTTGGGTCTTCTCTACATCTTTCCTGACTCCTGATTCTTCTGTAGTCTTTCCCTGGGTCACTCTGTCTTCTCCTGTAACAACGCCTCCTCTAGTGATAATAGTGACTCTGGGATCTGCTCCTTGAGGTTCTGCTTTGATTAGTTATATTTTGTGGTTTCCTCCTCGTTTCTCCTAAATTTTGGATAACATCACATGACAATATTCTATGACATGTTCGAATGAGTTGCAATAGCTACAAGTGGTACAAGGGTTCTGATAGTCCCTTGCCCACTTGACTCTGCACAATATCCTTTATCAGTCATGAAATTTAATTCATAAACAGACAAGTCTACACATACTATCAATGATAGATCAACACCTCTGAAAACAAGCGTTTGAATGATGTGATTCAACTTTGAACCTTGTTGTCTACAATAGGACCCTGATGTCATAAAAGAGAATTAGGCTTTTAATGAATTGAAGAATGAATGAAAACTGAACTATCTCAATAAAACTTAATAGCAAACCGTAGTATGCTTTCTCCTTCTATTATCCTTTTCTTCTTCCTTCTCATTTTTATTTTATGCATTCCAAATTAGTTGAAGTAGTTCAACTACCTCATTTAGTCAAGTTAACTAAACTCAACTAAATTTTAGTTTAGGGGAAGAATTAATAATAATTATAATAATAAAGGGTCTTATATTAAATAATAACTAATAGGTGGGACCCCTTGTGACTCCCTTTAATTTCTTAACAAAAATAAACATAATAGACAATCAATCAAGCACACCCCTCCTTGTGGCTCCCATAATAATTTCCACAATTTGAAATTTAAATATCAGTGATATTTAAAATTATATCAAAACATGTAAATATCCACAATATCCAAAAATAGTTTGTTGTCCCAAAATTTTCAGCAGTCCACTGTCCTCAATAAATCAATGATAAAACATAATCAATAACCGTATTTGCCACTTTGAGAGGCAATTTTACTTTGTTGCTTCTATCCTCTTTTGACTTCCTTGAATTAGCCTTAGTTTGGGTAGAACCTTGAAGCTTGATCTCACTGGTGACATGGGAACAATCATCTCTCAAGTGCATATAGGATGATACTAACTTGGCTGAGTCACTTCAAGGAGAGGAGGGGGACTCAACAACTTTTCCTTTGTCATTCATATGGTGGGATTTGGTTTTGATTCTTTTGCTTGTGTGGGAGGACTGTACAGGTGAGTGTGCAAGATAAATTTGAACATTTGGGTTAACAGGTGGAAGAGGAGGAGGTAAAGACAAATGTGGCCAGCCACGATGTTGGGAGACTTTTGGGTGAACAATCTCCTGCCATCTGTCATTCTCGAGAACTTCAGGTTGCAAAGAAACATGAGGGGGCACAAGGATACAAGGGACATGTTGGGGATGGAAAGGAGGCCTCTTTGGCCTAGGTTAGACTATCCATTGTCCAATCCAATTGATAAATTTATCTTAAAAGAGTTGGTTTAACTCTTGAGGATCGACATCGAAATTTGTCAAGAATCTGGGCCTTCTAGGCCCTCTATTCTAGTTTCCTCTACCCCTATTATTTCAGCCATGACTTCCTCTGCTGAAAAATCTCATCCTGTATGCAACAATTATTAGTAACTAGATCTTAAACAGACCATACATGGCATTCTCTTAATATGAAACAAAGTTTGGCTCAATAATCACATCAGACCCATGCAATCCAATCCATAAAATTCATTTAATAATTGTCAATGAGAATGGGGTGAAGTAGGGTTTAGGGGTATCTGAGGGGATTGTATTGAGTGAAAAAGTGATATCATGACAAGGAGTAAGAATATGATTATTGCTCGACAATTCATTAAACAATTGACTATGCAACAATAACCAAAACATATTAGATTTCATCTATCTCTGTGTTATTTTTTTATCGATGTCATACAGAGTTTTGATTTAATTTTAGTGAACAGGGCATGCAAAATGAATTTGGGATCATGAGGGGATTTGTAATGAGTGAACAAGTGATAAAATGAAAGGGAATTAGATGGATACTATTCATAAAATAAATTAAATTAATCAACTATCATAACTCTGTTTAAAATTTAATCCAAAAAGAATCCACTTCTAAGACCAAAACATTCATTGTTCCTCAATTCTATACAAATTTCTTGTTGTCTAAATAACAACTTATTTTCCCATAAATCTTGAATTTATAATAGTCTTTGTATTATAACTTATGCAAACATTTCCTATTCAATCAGGACTACATGCTCTAATGATGATCTCTTTATCTTTTTTAAAATAAGAAAAACATGCACAACGATCCTTGTCATCTATGCCCAACATTCATATTTGGTAATGAAACAATAATACACCCAATATAAACAATCAATAGTCATTGTCCTCTAATCAACAATCGGGCCTAATTTAAATATACACAGGTGCCTTTTAAAATCACGGGCAAACTTAAGAGCATGTTCGGTGAACCAATCATACACAGGTCTTCACCCATATCATTGACCCAATATTGAATAAAAAACAACAATCAAGTCCAAAAACAAGAACCCCGATCTTGCTCTCTGTTTGAAATAATATATACAGAATTCCTTTTAAAAGGAACGATGTATAGAACCATGTCATGTATGAAACAAACAAAACTAAATTGACACACATGAGTCTCTTATACTTTTGACAAAACCATGATCGTGATTGGTGAAACAATCACTCACAGGTGTCTTCTTCATTTTAAATGCAATCAATATCATATTGATATTAAACACAGTAAATAAGACCATAAATAAATAGAAGGACAACTCTTGGCTGTATGAACCACATATTTTATTTTTTCTTTGTTCAAATGAATTCATCACAGAGAGGACACATAGATATTCGACCAAGAGGGGAGAGCCCATGCCTTTAAACTTCTATAATCATTAAACTAATAACCCAACACTTGACAAACCCCAAAAGGTGTCTAAGGAGGGTAGAGGCAAGTCATAGTCCAAGTTGAGATTTTAGAAAAAAATTAAATACAGAGAGGCAACAAAAACCTACTTGTCTTTTAAAAAACACAGAGAGATAATGGTATTCCATATCCTTATATCCATTTACCATCGATTAACAACCACCGACCACAATATAATCTTGAAAATGAAAAATAAGTGAACCATGCTCCCCCTCTTTTCTTTTAAACATAGTCCTTCGACTTATGACTCCAATCTCTTGATAGAATCATGAGTGAATGTCTAAGTGGAGAATAAATAAAATTGAGCTAACCAATCCAGACACACACCGATGTCACTAACACGTTTTTGTAGAGAGGGTTAAATTAAACAGTGGTGGGTACTCGAAAAACACAGAGAGATAATGTTTCTTTCCAACACCCAGGAGGTCGAACAACTTTCGAAAAAAATTGATAGTAAGGCCACGTACAGTCATCATCATAGAAGGGATGAGAGGAGTGGTTTGTGGAAACTCTCTACAAATCATATCCATTCAATAAATACACAGGCCTGTATTAACATTCGGGGCCAACCAAGAATGGAATTTTGGAAAGATTTCAGCGAAAAGACAGTAAGGAATGAGTCATCGACAACAGTTCAGGGTTTAAACAAAAGAAACACACAAATATCGATATTTTCTTTGCAACTGGATATGATTACGACAATGACTGAGAGGGAAATGATCTGACAACCACTAAAATACAACCTGGTGGTTAAAACCCTTCAACCATAGAACACAGAGCTTCATTGCACCATTGTCACCATTATTTCACAGAGAACCATCATAAAAACCAAGCTGACCAATAAATAACCAATTCGCACCCATTACTTCGCTTGCAAATGACAATATTTCGCAGTAATCACAAAGAACCCATAACACAATATTTACACATAGTAAAAAACTCAAGAAATCACAGAACCCATGCATTCCTGAGCCACCATTTGACTAATAATACAGAGAGTCCATCATGGATGGAAAGCTAAGAACAATACCTGTGAGAAAATCGCTTCAATGACGAATTGGTCGATTTTTCCCCTTCCAATCCTGAAAAAACGGAGATTTCACAACCAACAGAGCAACAATGAAGCAATGCTAGGGTGACAGGCTCAAGGGAGGTTTGGAGTGATGTGCAGTAAATGCACATCGCTTCCTTACCAGACCTTATTCAATTCCATGTGCGAGCCAACCCACTAGCATATCATCCACAATTAAAATCAAACTATAACCAATGCATAATTCAATGCAATATCATCGTAAAGATTTGATACCATATCAATTTCATAGTGCACCACCGGAGATATATCATACCTATACGTTAACCTCTTGCCATAAATCCATATGATAATCACACTTCAACATTGTTATGTGTGCATCCATTCAACTTTTAATAAAAATTGCATAGTCCTTTAACCAAACACAGTATAATATCTAGGTCCACTGTTGTCACAAAGGTCTATACATAATCCTTTTGCCATAGATTTAGAAATTTTCCATAGTTTTCTCCTTTTTTTTTAATCAAGTTCCCATTTTATTGATTTTTTTGCATAGATATATATGGATAAGTAATCAATATATGAATTATTGATCAAGGTTAAAACATACATAACAAAGCACCTGTAACCAACATGATCCTCATACCCATGGAAGTATTATGTATCAAAAGTAAATACCAACAACATTTAGCAATAATGCCTCAACCACCCATTTATCACATCAAATGAAACCAAGACTACATCAAAAAATGTAGGACTATGTATGCAACATCATCACAACAACAACAACATATGAGTGTAACATGTTTATCCTTGCTCCTCTAGTCTACAAGGGGGTCCCACCTACTAGTATTATATTATTATCATAATTAAATAATATCTCTTTAGCAATCCTTTGCGGACATAATTCATCGTTGCGATTTTAATCGTCAACAAACTGGCGACTCCACAGGGAAATATGTTTCCAATAGATTAAGAACTCAGAATGTCTAGTTTCATATACTAGTAACATCATATCAAGAAGATATACATCAAAATGATTATGAAACAAGGGGAAGTGAGAGAATTTAAGGGAAAAATGACTGGGAATTTGGGAATAACTCATGGAAAGTGTTAAGTATGAGGGGTTTATCCCTGTAATCATAGTAAAGTGTTCTTGACCTCAAGGAGAATTTTTTTTTGATATGCTCTTTTGAATCTTGAAATGGATGGAAGAAAAGGAAAGTAGAAGAGGGATAAAACCAACTATCTTTCAAAACAATAGTTTAAGCAAATAACAATTTCAATGATGCTTCCAAGGGGAACATCATGACAGCTATGTAACTTGATTGTTATTGATTAACAATACTTTGCAGAATAGCGTCGTTGTGGCAAAACTGATCCAACATTCTATTTTGACAAGAAATGAAGTCAAATAAAACAAAATGGCAAGGAAAGACATAACATAAATGAAACAGCATAATTGAAATAAGCATAAATGAAATAACATAAATGAAACAACAGAAATGTAGAATCAAAGCGAATAAAACAAACTATAATACAGAAAAAATTTCATACAACATTAAAACTTTTAAGTTGGTTCCACATAGTGTTTTAAGTGGGAACTGTTAGTGCTATAGGAAAACAATCACTCTTGTAAGTCCTTTAGGATGTAAGAATTTGTGCCTAGGACAAAAGTGATCTTAAAAGGACCCAACCATAATTTCTGGAATTTTGAACGCCTTCCTCTATCAACATGAGTTGAATCCCACAACAATACCTTCTCATTAACTTTAAATTTGATAGCCTTGACACTTTTGTTGAAATATGTTTTAACAGTTTGTTGTCTTCTCTTTATATTATCCAAGAAAAATGTCCTTTTCTCTTCTAAAGCCAAAAGTGCATTCATTCTTTGAGAAACATCAAAAGAATTTAATTCTTCAACCTGTAGCATTCACCTTAGAGAGGAGAGTTCCAACTCGATAGGAAAAATGGCTTCTTGACCATAAACAAGCTGGAAAGGAGTGCAACCAGTGCTCACCTTGGTGGTAGTGCGATCTTCCCAAAGGGCGTAACTAAGGAGAGTGTGCCATTGACAAGGCTTATCTTCAATGAGCCTCTTGATAATTCTAACCAGATTCTTGTTTGTAGACTCAGCCTGCCCATCACCTTGGGGATAATAAGTTGATGAGGTAAAATGTTTAACCCCCAAGTTAGCTAAAAGTTGGGTCATCTTAGTAGAAATAAAGGTGGGACCATTGTCTGTAATAATTTCTAAAGGAAGTCCAAATCTGGAAAAAATATTATTTTCAAGAAAATAAATCACTTGCTCATCCTGCGAATGCTTAAGAGGGACAACTTTAGTCCATTTCATAAAATAATCTATACTTGTCAAGATAAAAACTTGTCCTGCTGAAGATGGAGGATTAACAGGACCAATAAAGTCCAAACCCCATTTTGAAAAATGAAATTCAGGGAGGACAGGTTGTAAAGGAATAGCAGAAAGACGTTCTTTCCCAGCAAACTTCTGACACTTGTCACAAGATCTCGAAAAATTATAGAATCACAAAAATTTGGAGGCCAATAATACCCTTTCTTGATAATCTTAAAAGCAGTGGTTTTAGCAAAAAAGTGACCTCCTACATGAATAACATAATTCGAAGAACCATGAGTCTCTTGCAACAATTTATGTGCTTCCTAATTGTTCACACAACGAAGTAACATACCATCGACACATATTCTAAACAAGAAGTCTCCTATAATGACGTATCTAGCAGATTCAAGGTAGAGCCTTCTTCTTTTATGAGTGTCTAAGTTATCTAGACATCTTTTATTTTTGAAAATAATATACCAGATATTTATACCAAGGATGTTCGGACATAGGAAGGATTTGATTGTCAATGTAAAACAGTGTTGATAGAGAGTTATCATGTTCATCAATTTATTCACTCATTTTAGCATGTTGAGCTAAGTGAAGGGCTAAGTCACATCCCTTGATAGTTTTAGAAGTCATGATAGTTAGATCATGCTCCTGAATCTTGGAAAGCCAATGTGCACGATTTCATGAAATATAATTCTATGAGAATAAAAACTTGACAGCAGGTAAAAGGACTTTTACCAGCGTATGCTTACCTAAGATGAAATGGAAAAAAAATTCAACAGCTTTAACAAGAGAGAAAGCATGATTTTCAATAAAATAATATTTAAACACGTCATCTGACAAGATTTCACTCATGTAAGCCACTTGTTTTTCATTACCTTGGTCATCACCTTGCAGGAGGATAGCAGAAACTACTTCCTCTATGGCATTAGTATATATCATAAATTTTTTCTCAAAATCTAGCTTCGCCAAAACCGGTGCGGAGATTATTGCTTTCTTGATTCCTATGAAATCATTTTTGACATCATCTGATCAAGAAAAGGAATGATCTTCCTTAAGGAGATTGTGAATTGGCTTGACCATTACAACAAAATCATGAACAAACCTACGGGTGAAGTTAATAACACCTATAAAGGCTTGAACCTCCTTCTTGGAAGTAGGAGCAGGAATATTTAGGATAGAAGCAATCCTTTCAGGATCAATGCTTATTCCTAAATATGAGACAATTTGTCCAAGGAGATTGTGAATTGGCTTGACCATTACAACAAAATCATGAACAAACCTATGGGCGAAGTTAATAACACCTATAAAGGCTTGAACCTCCTTCTTGGAAGTAGGAGCATGAATATTTAGGATAGAAGCAATCCTTTTAGGATCAATGCTTATTCCTAAATATGAGACAATGTGTCCAAGGAGATTTCCCTTGGTAACGCCAAAAATAACTTAGAAGGATTTAAAGAAATGCTAAATTTCCTACATCACATGAGAATCTTTCTAAGATGACCGAAATGATCTGATCAATTAGAATACAAAATTAAGTCATCAAGATAAGTTTGAATAATTTTACCGATCAAATGTTCAAAAGATATTTGCATAGCTCCTTGAAAACTATCACCTGATTTAGATAAGCCAAAAGGCATATGTTCATAAGCAAAAGTGCCCCAACGAGTAATAAAAGTGGTTTTATATTTAGCCATCCTTTTCACCTTAATTTGATTGTAACCAGAAAAACTGTCAAGTAAGGACATCATCTGTGACCCTACAACTTGCTACAAAATCATTTCCATATTAGGGAGAGGAAAATGGTCTTTAACATTGGCCCTATTCAATGTGAGAAAATCAACACATAATATTATGTGGTTTGTTGCTTTCTGAACGAGAACCAAATTAGAAACCCACTTAGAATACTTAACAGGGAAAATTATCCCAGCCTTCAAGAGTTTTTCCAACTCTTTCCGAATAGTTGCTTCCAGTGTAGGGTTAATGGGTCTTTGTTTTTTCCTAACTGGTTTTATGCCTTCCTTGATTGGGATGGAATATTGTATAATAGTATGATCAAAACCACAAAGATCCTCATAATACCGAGAAATATCATCTTGAAATTTACCAAGCAACTTAGTGAACTTAAACTTTTCTTCATTAGAAAATTGGGCACCTATTTTAACGTTCTTTGGAGACTCAGGTGTTCCAATATTCAAGTAAATGGTTTCACCCACTTTCCTTTTCGACTCCTCTTCTTTATGATTTTATTTGTTTCCTACATCACTCGATGAAAATGAACTTTCTAGAGGATTCAAGACCTTAGGAATTTTTTTATCTTCCATGGATATAATTTCCTTAGGATTATAAGGTTCATTTTGAATGAAATCACAACTACTCTCATCACTAGAGAAGACCTGCCATGAATCTATATTGTCAGGGATATGCGGATGATACAAATATTGAAAGGTACAATCAGGTCTTTTTCGTAGAAGTTGTCGAGTAGGAGAGGTTGCAAAAACAACTAAACTGCCAGCCATTGAATTTAATTCCCTTTTAACATGAGTGATGTTGAAAGATAGAAAGTTCGAGATAAGTGCCCAAACAGTTTGGGTGTAACATTTCATTAACTTGTTGCTCAAAGAATATATCTTACATACAAGGTTTAGAACAAGTTCAGAATCCCCAAAAACTATAAGGTGACCACAACCTAGATTAAAGGAATTTTCAATGCCTAGCAGTAACGCTTCAAATTCAGTGACATTGTTTGTGCAAGCAAACTCTAACCTATAGGAAAAGTTATGAATTTTACCCACAGGAGAGTACAATATAATACCAGCTCTGTTTCCTTCATTGGAGCATGAACCATCAAAGTGCATATGCCACATCCCATCCTCTATGTCGATTTGTTCCAAGGGAGTGATGTCCTCATCAACAAAGATGGAGTACACTCCTAGGTCCTCCTTGATATAATTCACATTAGGCTGTGGGATGCTTTCTATGTAAGGTGAAATTCTCCCCTCCCTTAAGACTATGATGTTGTTACCATTATGAGGAACACATAAGTGTGTCCCATCGAGTGAGAGGTATCCACCCATCAAATCATTCCAATATCTTCCTAATATGATCGAGTAATTACTCATTGGCGTATCAATTACTTGAATATCAAGGGTTTTCCTTATTTCATGATGCACGCACAAAACCAAGGTCACATCGTTGATTTCACCTATGGTCATTTGTCGTAAGCTATTATAAGAGAGCATGCTTTTGGCGTTTTCATTTGTACAAGACAAGCCTACCTCTTCCATAATAATCTTCGACATTACACTTGGGCTCGAACTGCCGTCAATGAGACAATAATGGGTAATATTGTCCATAATATTTATAGAAATATAAAACAGGGGGTTTTCTACAGGGTTCCTAAAGTTATGTACACCTACTTTATTTGAAGTGGAATCCTCTTCATCTACCTCTTCAGAGAGGTTGGCTACAATGGAATATTTTCCTTCCATAAAAAATTCCAGATGCTTTTTTTGCTCAGGGATGACAACCATGTCCAGGAGGGTGGCATCAAATTTAATATTAGCCAATTGATTGAGAATGTTGTATTTGGAATATGAAAGAGGGGAGGTAGTTCCTTGACTATCAAGATCTTTAGAAACCTGAAAAGTAGCATCTAGTGAAGATGATCTTGGTCTTGAAGAAGTGTGAGGAGGATCATATTTACCTTTTGGAGCATAGGATGTATTCCTAGAATTTATGACCATAACATCCTCTGTCTCTGCAAAGTCTAGGACAACAATAGTAGTTTCAGGTCTTTTACCAAATATTTTATCTTTGGCACTCTTCTTTACTTCACATGTACTTTCCTCATAGTGTTCCTCGCAAAATTTACACCAACTACTCGACATGATAGCTTCAAGTTGAAATTTATTTTCATTAAGATTCTTTAAAGGTTATGAAGAAGAAGATGAGCCCTCAAGGGTAAGAGAGGGGACATTTCCTTTCTACACATACGCTATCATTCAATTATTCATGTCTTGTATAAGCTATAAGAGGGAAGACGTCTATGTCTGTTTAACCGAGTCTCCCTTAGGAATACTTGTTCTTTCGAGTTGTTCTTCATACTCTAAACAAGTATGCAGAGTGGAACCAAGGTTACCAATGTCCTTTTCCTCAAGCCTATGATGGTAGGGGGAAGGTAAAGCATTATAGTAATGAATTAAAGTGGCTTGGTTCTAAGATCGAATGAATTCAGGGATTTGGTTGTATAATTTGGTGAAACGCAAGTTGAAAGAATTGATAGTTTCACCATCCTTATAAGTGATGTTATTGTACTCCCATAACTACTCAACTGGGCTTTTGGATTTCTCATAGGTATACTTGAACCAATAGACTAACTCCTCCCAAGTAGAAATAATATTAGGAGGAAGGTCAAAGAAATAGGTCGCTACTCTACTGTTGACGGGCGAAATTGACCGCTCGTCAACTGGAGGAGTGAATCCAATTCAAGGTTGTCTACTTAACCCAAGCCATTTGGATTGATCCACTCTGACAGGTTTAGCGGCTCTGTTGGTCGATCTAAGTCCTAAGAAAATGAAAAACAAAACTAAAGAAGATAACTTAATAAAAAAAACACTTGAAAGCTATATACAAATCTACAATATACCTACAGTTCACTAACTAATATTTATAAAACAGCTCTACGATATATCTATAGGATCATATCTCTAATATATGTGTAATATTTACAAAATGCAAATTTTAATCTAAATCTGCGAAACTCAAATATGGGTTGATTTATGACAGCAAAACTATCATTCCGTGTTTTTGATTTTTTATAACTTTTATAAACAAGAAATGAAATAGCTAACTGTCTAATTGAAAATAGAGAGGAATAGTAGAATGCGTTTATATTATAGTAACTTTCTATATTAATTAAACTAATAAAATAAAACTAGCAAACTGACCTGTAATCACATCTCCTTTTTGTCCTGCATACAGTATCCAATTTCGCTGTTTGATGGAGTAAACCGCAACAGATATTCCAAATGCTTCTCGTAAACGTGAAGCAGTAATGATTGAATGCTAATGATAGAACATATAAGAGAAGTAGTAACAAGAATTTTATGATTTTACAAATGATCACATTAAGATAAATCTGGCTGTAAAAATTTGTATATAACTGCTCATTGAATAAAGAAGATTAACCTTCTAATCATCAAATTTGAATGGAGTAATTGCTGTATATAATATTAGGGACATAAAACACGGACATCATATAAATTCCATCACATCAATCTGTATTAAACCATGATATCTAAAGTAGTCACAATTTAATTACAAATTAAAATGACCAAAACTTGAACAAAAATACGATATATCGAAGCTAAAGATGTGCCAATATCAACTTCCATTCAAGTCTGTCAATCATAAATCCATAGTTTCTGCTCCCAGGCAGCGATGGTTCTTAGTTTACAAAACAATATATTTATAAAGGTCCAGGATCAAAACGTTTCCTATGGAAATCATCTGATTTGTTCCCAAAAAAAGTGGGGGATGCAACCTCCCAGATTCTACTTGTTATCAAAACTAACTTCCTATTCTAAAACCACATAAAGAAATGGCATGCTGAGAGATGCCACCAGTGGTTCAAATATCCTTTAGAAATCATAGGTACCTGAAAACACATAAGAATAAAATATTTCATATTGCATTTTTGGTTGTATAAACAAGAAATTCGAATTTTAGTAACTAGCTACAGAATCTCACGATTCTGTAGCTAGTTATAATTATAACTAGAATCGTATTTTATTGAATCAATCAAAATAGACTAGATGTAATCTGTGAAAACAAATCATGTATTCTAATTAAAAAAAAAAAGACAAAATCATCCTAAACTTATTTTTAAACACCATACCTCAGATTAAGGGATTTGACTTAATCAAGAAATCTTTGAATTCACAATGGCAGTCGTTGCTTCCACGTTCTTAAAAACAACGAACCCTGTGGTTTTTTGTCGTTTATCTTTGGTTTGAGATATGGTTTGAAGTCTGCCATTCTCTTTTGTTAGCAAATTCACCTGGTCTTCCAAGGATTTGATTCGAGACTGAAGTAAAGGAACGTCTTTGTAATACCTATCGAGCCATGACTGACATTCGTTACATTGCGGTTGAATAGACTGTGTATTAGAAGTGATAGTATTAACAGGTGGGGAATTTTACATTTGACCTATAGGTTCACTGTTGAGTTTGATTCCAGGGAAGTCAGGGTTGTCTTTAAGACACAGTGGAAGGTTTGTAACATAATCATAGGGTTTACCAGAGCAAAGTCCATATGAATATGGATACTCTTCAGTTAGAAACCTTTCAATTTTCGAATCGGAGTCCTTGCTTAACACAATTGTGTTTTGGTCTCCACAGGGTTAAGGTTTATTTCGGGCACATCGTGAAACCCAACGTGCAGCCCTTTTACCCTTATAATTGATATCAATATTACCTTTACACTTTTTCTTTGCGGATTTTTTAACAGAATTAACACCACCTTTGGGATATGAATTTGGTAGAGTGTCGGGTTGGGTAGTGTCCAGATAGGTCAAGGGTTCCACATTAGAAATAGGATCATAGGGCAAGAGTGAAGGAGGAGGGATGGTAGGATCGACGAGGGTTTCTGTGACGACAGACTTGTCAACCTGTCCTATTTCACCGTTTAATTTCAATTGATGAACAATAATAATCTTGATCAAACAATGGTGGAATAGGCTGGAATCAGATTTCTTCCTTTTAAAACGCTTTTCCATTTTGTATAAACTTCGAAGGAGAAAATAGGGCATGTTTAGGGGAAAATCGATAAAACTCATGAGCAACCGCAAGTGATATAAGAAAACCAAACCATATCTCCCCTCACAGGTAACGAACTGTTTGACAGTAGCTAATAGATCATGCCATCTAGGATTTAGAGATGTAACAGGCATACCTTTGTCACAGCTGGTAATATTCCTTGAGGTGAACAACAATGACTAGGGAACCTCTTCAACCTTTGAGTTTTTAAACCACTTTTGTCCCACCACTGGCAGACCGGTGGCTTGGATAATAAAATCTTTGTTTAACTCAAGCTGAACGTCTCCTATTTTATCTCTGCAACCATCGAACATTAACGCAAATTCCTGAGCGATTGTTAAATTAAAACCCTCGAACTTTTCAACAAAGACACGCCAGCCATTCCTTTCTAAGTCTTCTCGGGCATTATCAAATGATAACAATGTCTGGACATCATTAGGCTCAATTCTCACTACAGGGGCCATGGCTAACAGCAAGGAATTGACAAGGGATTTGGCAATAGGGTTTGACAAAACAGAAACAGAGCCATTGCCCTGAGCTTCCCCAACACAATGCGAAAAGAGCTCGAAATGGTAGGCAGGAGCATTAATTGCTATGCGTGTGGGGAAAATCGTATAGATCGAGGCCATGCAAAAAAACCATACCACGTTGTACTTGGAATGACACCTTGGTGTAATGGTACACATAAAAATCATAACAGTGGAAAACCATCATATGCATATCCACGATTTGATCAAAATGTCAAATAAACAATTGAATCAAAGATTTTATAAATTAAAATCCCATTAACATTAGTTGAATGCTAAATGGGTGGTCGTTTAATACACATGTAACCAAGGTGTGTTCTAGACCAAGGGGTTATAACCATGAAAACAACCATGTTCATGACAAAATAAGACAAATCGACGATAAACCATATGAACATTAACCCTTTGATGAAATCAAACATGAATTCCAACTGTGAGTTTTCATGCTTGCAGTCATGAAAACGAAATCGAAAAGCAGGTACGTAGAAAGTGACAGATAATGGTGTCGTTTAATGAGAAAGGTTGCGACGAGTAATGAGAATTTAAAAACCTTGTGTAGGCAGCTTGTAAAATAGAGATTAATATGGCTGCCAACACCTACCTTCCCTTCAAGGGAATTCACAAATAAGCGCATACAAGTGTCATTTTTATTGGCTCCTATGTTGTGAAAGGCATTAGAAAATGCCACCAAGTGTTCATTTGTAGTGACCATGTTATGGCTTGAAAACCTAGCGAGATGCTCTTTGAAATTAGGAAGTGGACGAGTAGCAGGTGTTAGGTTGAGAGGGGAGGAAACATGCCACGGAGTAGTTGTAGCATCTTCTTCAAACTGAAAAAGTCCATACTTTTCTATGAATTTAGTGGGGTTTGTGGTAGATTGGACAAGGACTTGATGACTATACAATCTACCAATAACTGATTAGGCTGAAGGTTGAGATGAAGAGGCACCTCCAGTGCCACCAGAGCCACCACTAGATGCCATATTGTTAACGATAGGTAAGGGAGAGAAAGACGAACTAGCTAAATCATACAAAGTTCTCCTTAGAGTACTTTGTTGGACTAACAAAAAATGTTTCTTCTTCCTATTTCAACAATAGGATTAATATTAGGTGATAAACCTCTTATTCTCCTAGAGATATGAGGGTTTAAGGACATGAAACGAAGATCAAAACTATAGGAAAAATAAATCTAAACTTGATGTTGGATCATGTTGTCATTGATGCCAATGGTTTGATTGATTGATGTCATTAATTGATGTCAAGTGATTTATTGATGCCAATAGTTTGATTGATTGATGTCATTTATTGATGTCAATAAATTGATATGATGAATATGGATCAATGAGTTGTCATTGATACATGATGCATAGTTGATGTATATTATGCAGTGGTGGATTGACGCAAAGATGAATCATTATAGTCTTATCATGGTTGATAAAGTGTACAAATTGATGAACTCCAAAGTGGTCCACTTATGGTGAAATCCCTCACGGGAAGACACTTTTCAGAGTGAGTTATCCTAGAATAATGGTTGGAGAAACCATGTTTGATTATGGAATAATGAGATGAAGATCAATGAAGTTGTTGGTGAAACTATCCTAGATAGATAATGCTTATCATGCCATTTCCGGTGGTATGTGGAATGTCACATAAATCCTCTGTAAATTCTAACCTTGTACAATATCTACTGCAAACTGATATTCAGAAAAGAACAGAAAAGATACAATGGAAAATACAAACATTACACAAAGATTTTTCACCTGGAAACCCAAACCGGGAAAACCAACATATATTATATTGATACACGTTGTTTTACACTATTTACAATACAATATACATATAGGAGCCAGCGGCATCCAAAACCCTAACCCAATTACCTGGATTAGTCCAAAACCCTAATTCCTTAACCGAAAATATAAAACCATCGGCAAAAACCATGTGCCGAAAAACCACCTAACATCACGTGGTCCCGGAAATATGTCGTCTCGGAAATATGTCGGCCCGGCGAAAATATGTCGGCCCGAAACCGGTGAAAATACCCAACATTCTCCCACTTGTTGTTTTCTTTGCACACAGGGGGTTACAGGGTTACATAGTCAACAATCCAGGGCAACAATGCCCATGGATCCTCTACACCAAGAGAACTTCTCAGTGCTCACAGATTTTGTTAATGAATCTGCAACATTCTTCAAAGTGTCCACCTTCATCAG
>JASDQU010815978.1:43323-56907 GCA_032191745.1 Picea mariana
TATTGGAGAACTTTCTATTTATGGAAAGTGGTTAACCCTAAAATAAGGAAAATAGGTTAAGTGACCTAGAAGATGAAAGTATAAATAAGATAGAAATGGTCTCTTGTAAAACATCATTTTTGTGGATCAATGGAGAGCTTCTTGGGAGAATATCTTTTAGAGTATTGATGGAGAGCTTCTTGTGAGAGAATTTTTTGTGTGGATCTCTTGAGCATGATTGAATATCTATTATGAGAAAGCGAGCGAGAGGAGGATCTCATGGACGCATCAAAGTTTCAGTAACATTAGAGATCTTGACGACAAAAGTCTCTAAGCTTCAAAAACCCTAGTTTTTGAGGTATGCGCGGGCTATAATGGGCCAGGCCGCGTACATACACGGGTTGTATGAGGACAAGGTGCATATAGTGGATAAAATCATGGAGATTTGTGTTTGAGATGATGACTAGTTGTTGAAGACTATAGCAGGTTCCAGATCTGCATTCTATGGGCTCATATCTGTCACTAAGACTCTGGGATGGTTAAATTATTGTCTTGATGGATACTATTGCTTGTTGTGTTGTGAATGCTTAGGGCATTCTTGGTATGGTTGTTGTGATGTGGTTTATACTGGTTAATGGAGTAAGCAATACTCATGTGATTCAGTTGTGAGATGATTGCTATGGTATACTAGTTGCTTATACATGTTTGAGTTAGCATTCATATTGATTGATTGTGGAGCATGAGTAAGATGTTGGAAATCTTGGATGTGTTGTGACTGGCTTGGTCAAATTGGACAGTAAGAGACAGAAGAGAATTATAAATTGATTGTAGAGGATATGAGTTGATCTTGAAGGTTAACTCAGAAGGTATACGTAGGTTGTTGTATACATTGGCCGCATGCATACACGGGCTATAGTGAGCAAGGGCGCATACAAACGCAGGCTGCACTACTGACATGTCATGTACCTGTTGCAGATTGATATCTGTTGAGGATTGTTGCCTCATCTCAGTTGGTGTTGAGTATGTAATATGAGTCTTGCATTATAGAGCTGGTTCTCTTGTAGAGTTGTACTCTATTCAGTTGTTGTTGAAAAACCCCAAGATTGTAGTCCATAATAAAAAGAAAATTGTACATACATCTTGTGTTCTTTGTGTTCCTTGTGGTGATGACTTATTGATGATCTATGATGTGATATATGTTGTTGATATATGTTCACATTTAACTGGTTATAAATGACAACAATGAGTAATGAGTAAATGTTGAATGCTAACTAATGAGTTTTATGTAAGAGGGTTTTGGGAAAAATATACCCACACTCATTCACACCCCCCCCTCCCCCCTCTAAGTGTGGTAGGTGTGTCAAACAATTGGTATCAAAGTGGGCCTTCACTACAAGCATTAACAAGATTTAAGGATATCCATAGACACACAAATGGATGATGAAGTACCAATCCTTGATGATGAAAACTATTCTACTTGGAGAATAGAGATGAGAGTGTATTTGAAGACAATGGGAGAAGCTATTTGGAAGGCAACCATTGGTGGATCAGTTCCGTTGAAGAACAAGTCAAAGTTTGCAGCTCAAAGGGAAGGAAAGAAGAATGATGCATTGCCTCTCAAGACCATTCTCAAGCCCTATCAAAGAGAGCATGGGACAATGAACTTCCACCAAGGATCTATGGCTAAATATAGAGGAGACATATCAAAGAAAGAAGGAGAAGGAATATATTGAAGACCACTCCATCAAGATTATCAAAGGTAGAGAATTGTCAAAAACCCTTGATTGTATTATTTCTAAATGTGATCTTGAAAACATTTCAAGTGAAGATAGTACAAAGGAAGATCTCAAAATTACTTCAAATGAAGGTAAAGAATCTCCAAACACTCTTGATGGCAATGATTCAAAATGTGATGATGTTGAATTTTTCTCAAGTGAAGAAGATGATCTAAAAACAGTTTGTGTAAAGTTTGATAGTAGTTATCCCATGGAAAGAATAGAAGAAGATCTATTAGAACTTCAAAAAGAAGTTGAAGAGGGATTATATAGATATAGAAGTGATCATTTTTATACACACTATAACTATCTTTCGGATAACACTAAGAAGTTTCTTAGGAGGAGTCAAAGGAACATCTTGAAGTTAAAGGGAATGCTCAAAGAACAAGAAAAGAGAAATAAGACTGAATTGGAAGAAAAGGAAGAAGAGATCACAATACTAAAGAATGAAAAATAATATATGAAGGTAGATGATGAGATTAGCAAAATTTTTGAAACTATTATTCATCTCAAGACCCAAATTGAAGAAGCCAAAAGGGTAGAAGAACTTTTGAAGAATCAAATTAATGAAAAGGAAGAGTCATGTGATAAGTTATAAGCTGAAGTTGTTGACCTTAGAAAGAAGGTAGAGAAGTCAAACAAATTATTTAATAGCTCACAAATCTTGGATGAGATCTTGGAAAGTCAAAGATCACCATATGATAAATCAGGACTTGGATACAAAGAAGAAGCTTCACATGTTGAAGAAATCACCTCAAAGAAGCATGAGGTAAGTCCATCAAAGAAGGAAGACAATGTTGCAAAGAAACCATCTACACAAGGAAAGGAAAATTTCAAAAGAGCAAAGCAAGGAAGACATCAAGAAGCTATCTTTGTGACACCAAAGCAAAGGTATGAAAGTATTTTTCATGGGCATTGTTATTCATGTAATGAATATGGTCACAAAGCTTTTGAATGTAGATCTTATGAAAGAATATATAATGGAAGATTATATAACACCATAAGGTGTTGGAGATGTGATCAATTAGGACATATTGTTGTTCACTGTAACACCATGAGATGCTACAAATGTAGTGGATTTGGCCACAAATCTCAGGAGTGTTGGAACACAAGAAGAAAGTCCATGATGAGGGTCACTTCACATAGCATGGATAGAATAAGGAATGAGGTAAGAAAGGGAGACATATTTGAAAATATGAATGCTCAGAGCTCAATTTCTAAACAGCAGGGACATCTACAGAAGTGGGTGAAGAAGACAGAGCAGCCAGAACATAATGAAAGACTGAAGGGAAGTTAAAAAGTGTCATCTACTGAGGCATACATGGGTGACAGTGGTATCATTCACATACATATGCAGGCTGACCTTGTATAGGTGGTGTACATACGCGATCTGTTTCTGTAGCAGGCCACGTATATGTGGTGAAGCCTAAGGAAAAGGGCTATGCACATGGATTGCAGTTTGATGTGATGGTATAACTCTGTGATGCAGGTTCTGACACTTTTTTCTGCAGGTTTTCATGATTCTATATTGGATTATGTAAGGTGATGATGTAAAATAAAATCTTGGGTGCATGGCACTAACCCATGAGTATGGATTGATGCATTTTTCTATTGAAGAACAATGTTGGTTATGACAGTGAAGTTATGACACCTTGGTTATGTGATATATCTTGATGATGTATTGGAAGCTTTCTTGCTGGAAAGCTTGATGCATGCATTTAGCTTATGTATGGGTTATACATTGGGACATGTGGTTGGTAAAATTTATCATGTTGTACATCATTGATGATCTATAGTTGATGCATGATTGGTACATTTCTAGTATATTGGTAGAGGCACCTACTAGCAGTTTGATTGGCACATATTTTATGGAGGATTTGACATACATGTTTTGGTATTGGTGCATGGTTGATGTAATCGCTTGGTACAAGTGATAATACATGGAATATGCTGGATAATAGTACACCATTGGTATTACTTGATTAGCACAATAGTTGGTATTTGTTTGATACATGGTTCATGATGCACACGGTTGGCATATTGGTAGATGCACATGGTTGGCATATTGGTAGATGCACATGTTGGCATGTTGATAGAGGCATATGATTGATACATTCCATGGATGATATGTTTTGGCACATTTTATGATGTTGATGTACATGGTTGATGTACATAGGTGTTGTCCATGACGAGCACACATTTTTGTACAGGATGTACTTGGTTGATATTTTGCTCATGATTCTTTATTTCATTGCTGACATATCTTTTGCTTCATCATGCTTGGTATGGCATGAGTTTGATGCATGAAAAGGTCCAAGGATCATTATATGGTAGCATATTCTTCATCTTGCAGAGAAGATAGGGGCAGACATACCCATAGGGGGAGTCATTCTTCTTCCCATGATTCTAGGAGGAGATATTTATCAGATGCATACCTAGAAAAGAGCCCTATATTTGAAGAAAGAGCACAGAAGCATAATTCCAGGGGGAGAAATGGTCACATGAGGAGTATGTTCAATGTATATTCAACATTACATCAGTGTTATATCCCTTGTTCAAAAGGGGAGAGATTATTCAAAGGAAGATCAAAGGAACTCAGACAGGGGGAGAAGCCCCAAGAGGAGAATGGCCATTTTCCATTGATGTCAAAGGGGGAGAGTTAATCACATTGATGTGATTGATTTTTATTGATTGGGAGAGATAGTCACATGGACTATTGATGTATAGCATGCCTTATCTACGTGTTGACATCAATAATTGGTAATTGGTGTTGATATCAATGTTGGTATTTCCATCAATGCCAAAGGGGGGGATTGTTGGATCATGTTGTCATTGATGCCAATGGTTTGATTGATTGATGTCATTAATTGATGTCAAGAGATTTATTGATGCCAATAGTTTGATTTATTGATGTCAATAAATTGATATGATGAAGATGGATCAATGAGTTGTCATTGATACATGATGCATAGTTGATGTATATGATGCAGTGGTGGATTGATGCAAAGATAAATCATTATAGTCTTATCATGGTTGATAAAGTGTACAAATGGATGAAATCCAAAGTGGTACCCTTATGGTGAAAGACCTCATAGGAAGATGCTTTGTGGATTGATTTATCCTAGAAGAATGGTTGGAGAAACCATGTTTGATTATGGAATAATGAAATGAAGATCAATGAAGTTGTTGGTGAAACTATCCTAGATGGATAGTGCTTGGCATGCCATTTCCAATGGTATGTGGAGTGTCACATAAATCCTCATGGTTTGAGAGTTGTGGCCTTATGAAGTTAAAGGACCCCCATATGAAGGCTTGAAGCCCCTAAGGTCAAAGAAGTCAAAGTACCTTAAAAGAAGAAATCATTATTTAAATGATAAAGTAAAGTGACAAAGTCAAGGTGGATTATTTAAATAATAAAGAGAAGTGACAAAATCAAGAAATGATAAAGTAAGGTGACAAAATCAAGAAGGAATATTTAAATGATAAAGTAGTGGAGAACTTTCTATTTATGGAAAGTGGTTAACCCTAAAATAAGGAAAATAGGTTAAGTGACCTAGAAGATGAAAGCATAAATAAGATAGCAATGGTCTCTTGAAAAACATTTTTTTTGTGGATCAATGGAGAGCTTCTTGGGAGAATATCTTTTAGAGTATTGATGGAGAGCTTCTTGTGAGAACATTTTTGGTGTGGATCTCTTGAGCATGATTGAAGATCTATTATGAGAAAGAGAGCATGAGGAGGATCTCATGGATGCATCAAAGTTTCGTCAATATTGGATATCTTGACGAAAAAAGTCTCGAAGCTCCAGAAACCCTAGTTTCTGAGGTATACGTGGGCTGTATGAGGAAAGGGCACGTACAGTGGATAAAATCATGGAGATTTGTGTTTAAGCTGATGACTGGCTGTTGAAGACTGTGGCAGGTTCCATATCTACATTCTATGGGCTCAGATCTGTCACCGAGACTCTGGTATGGTTACATTATTGTCTTGATGGATACTATTGCTTGTTGTGTTGTGAATGCTTAGGGCATTCTTGGTATGGTTGTTGTGATGTGGTTTACGTTGGTTAATGGAGTAAGCAGTACTCCTATGATTTAGTTGTGAGATGATTGCTATGGTATTATAATTTCTTATACATGATTGAGTTAGCATTCATATTGATTGGTTGTGGAGTATGAGTAAGCTGTTGGAAAGCTTGGATGTGTATGACTGGTTGGTGGTCAGATTGGACAATAAGAGACAAAAGAGAATGATAAATTGATTGCAGAGGATCTGAGTTGGTCTTGAAGGATAAACCCTAATAGCTCATAAGGTATACACAGGTTGTTGTATACATTGGTCACGTGCATACGTGGGATGTAGTGAGCCAGGGCGCGTACACACGTGGGTTGCACTACTGACAGGTCATGTACCTATTGCAGATTGATATCTGTTGAGGATCGTTGCCTCATCTCAATTGGTGTTGAGGATGTAAGTTGAGTCTTTCATTATAGAGCTGGTGCCCTTGTAGAGTTGTACTATATTCAGTTGTTGTTGAAAAACCCCAAGATTGTAGTCCGTAATAAAAAGAAAATTGTACATACATCTTGTGTTATTTGTGTTCCTTGTGGTGATGACTTATTGATGATATATGATGCGATATATGTTTCTTATATGTGTTCACATTTAACTGGTTATAAATGACAACAATGAGTAATGAGTAAATGTTGAATGCTAACTAATGAGTTTGATGTAAGAGGGAATTTTTGGGAAAAATATCCCCACACTCATTCACCCCCCCCACCCCCCCCTCTAAGTGTGGTAGGTGTGTCCAACAGTTGATTCATAGGTTTTCTTTTCCTAGCTTCCCAACGTTCTTGGACACTTATGTCTTGTTCAACTTCTACCCATGAGCATTCAAGCTCAACCCGGGTATTAGCGGTATCTAAGATGGTATTAAACAAGGTTAAAGCAATGCTGGTTTGATCTTTAAGACCATGCTCAATATTGGGTTGCCTTACAACAGGTACAGTCATGAAGAAAAGAAATAGTCAAAGAAATAATATCATAAATATAAATATATTCAATGAAAATCAAGCTTATAATCAACCAGAGAGATTTTGAAGATCTCCCCATTATGGTAGCTAAATAAATGTTGAGGAAAATATATGAATTTATCTTACTCAAGCATTTTCAAATCTTGCTTGGCTAAGGAAAGATAGTCAGTAATGTTACCCTATGTATATAGCCTCAAAAAGTGTTTCCTAATCCATGAGTATCAATTACAAGGGCTTAGGATGATTTTTTAAAATAAAAATTGTTGCAAAATATAACATATTTATAGAATTTTTTGAATATATTAGATTGCAAAAGTAAATGTGGATATCAAAATAAAAAATACTAAGTCACATATTAACACAAACGAGAAAGAATAGCAATCGCTTTATTTCATTCCAAGAAATCAAAAGAATTGTTCTCTTTACAAAATCCCTGTGGGGTATGGACCAAGGTCAAACTTAGATATCCCCGATGAAGACCATACAAAAGGAATCTGACAAGAAGTAAAAACTGAACTTTAAAATCTGCATTAGCTTGCCACAGACTGCTTCCCACTTGACTCTTCACAATATCCTTTATTAGTCATGAAATTTAATTCATAAACAAACAAGTCTACACAGACTATCAAAGATAGATCAACACCTCTGGAAAAAGGCATCTAAATGATATGATTCATCTTTGAACCTTGCTATCTACAATAACACCCTGCTATCATAAAAGAGAATTAGGCTTTTAATGAATTGAATAATGAATGAAAACTGAACTATCTCTATAAAACTTAAGAGCAAACCTTAGTATGCTTTCTCCTTCTATTCTCCTCTTCTTATTCCTTCTCATTTTTCTTTTATGCATTCCAAATTAGTTGAATTAGTTCAACTACCTCATTTAGTCAAGTTAACTAAACTCAACTAACTTTTAGTTTAGGGGAAGAATTAATAATAATAATAATAATAATAAAGGGTCTTATATTAAATAATAACTAGTAGGTGGGACCCCTTGTGACTCCCTTTAATTTCTTAACAAAAATAAACATAATAGACAATCAATCAAACACATCCCTCCTCGTGGCTCCCATAATCATTTCCACAATTTGAAATTTAAATATCAGTGATATTTCAAATTGTATCAAAACATCTAAATATCCACAATGTCCAAAAATAGTTTTCTATCCCAAAATTTTCAGTAGTCCACTGTCCTTAATAAATCAATGATAAAACATAATCAAAAACTGTATTTTCCACTTTGAGAGGAAATTTTTCCTTTGTTGGTACTATCCCCTTTTGACTTCCCTGAATTAGCCTTAGTTTGGGTAGAACCTTGAGTCTTAATCTCACTCATGACATAACAACAATCATTTCTCAAGTGAATACGTGACGATACTGACTTGGATGAGTCACTTGAAGGAGAGGAGGGGGAAAAAACAACTTTTCCTTTATCATTCATATGGTGGGATTTGGTTTTGAGTCCTTTTCTTGCATGGGTGGAATGTATAGGTGAGTGTGTAGGGGAAATCTAAACATTTGGGTTAACAGGTGGAGGAGGAGGAGGTAAAGACAAATTTGGCCAACCATGATGGTGGGAGACTTTTGGGTGAACAATCTCTTGTCAGTCGTCATTCTCGGGAACTTCAAGTTGCAAAGAAACATGAGGGGGAATAGGGATACCAAGGACATGTTGGGTCTGGAAGAGAGGCCTCTCTGGCCTAGGTTGGACTATCCCTTGTCCAATCCAATTGAAAAATCCATCTTGAAAGAGATGGTTTAACTCTTGAGGATCGACATCAAAATGTATTGAGAATCTGGTCCTTCTAGGCCCTCTATTACAGTTTCCTCTGCCCCTATTATTTCAACCATGACTTCCTTTGCTGAAAAATCTCATCCTATATGAAGCAATTATTAGCAACTAGATCTTAAATATACCATACATGACATTCTCTTAATATGGAGCATATTTTGGCTGAGCAATCATATCAGATCCATGCAATCCAATCCATAAAATTCATTTAATAATTGTCAATGAGCAAGGGGTGAAGTAGGGTTCAGGGGTATCTGAGGGGATTGTATTGAGAGAAAAAGTGATATCATGACTGGGAGTAAGAACAAGATTACTGCTCAACAATTCATTAAACAATTGAATGTGCAACAATAACCAAAACATATCATTTTTCATCTATCTCTGTGTTATTTTTTTGTCACTGTCATACAGAGTTTTAATTTAATTTTAGTGAACAGGGCATGCAAAATGAATTTGGGATCATGAGGGGATTTGTAATGAGCGAAAAAAGTGAAAAAATCAAAGGGAATTAGATGGATATTGTTCATAAAATAAATTAAATCAATCAACTATCATAACTCTGTTTCAAATTTAATCCAAAAAGCATCCACTTCCAAGACCAAAACATTCAATATTCCTCAATTGTATACAAATTGCTTGTTGTCTCAATAACAACTTAATTTCCCAGAAATCTTCAATTTATAATAGTCTATATATTATAACTTCTGCAAACATTTCCAATTCAATCAGGACTTCATGCTCTAATGTTGATCTCTTTCCATTTTTAAAAATAAACAAAACATGCACAGCGATCCCTGTCATCTATGCCCAACATTCATCTTTGGTAATGAAACAATAATACACCCAAGATAAACAATCAATAGTCACTGTCCTCTAATGAACAATCATGCCCAATTTAAATATACACTGGTGCCTTTTAAAATCCTGTACAGACTTCAGAACATGTTTGGTGAGCCAATCATACACAGGTCTTCACTCATATCATTGACCCAATCTTAAATTGAAAACAACAGTCAACTCCAAAAACAAAATGGAACCACAAGATTGCTCTTTGTTTGAAATAATATATACAGACTTCCTTTTAAAAGGAACGATGCACAGAACCATGTCATGTATGAAGCGAACAAAAATAAATTGACACATAGGATTCTCTTAGAATTTTCAAAAAACCATGATCATGATTGGTGAAACAATCACTCACTAGTTTCTTCTTCATTTTAAATGCAATCAAGATCATACTGATATTAAACACAGTAATCGAGACCATAAATGAATAGAAGGACAACTCTCGGATGTATGAACCACATATTTTATTTTTTCTTTGTTCAAACGAATTCATCACAGAGAGGGCACACATATATTTGACCAAGCAGGGGGGGCATGTTCCTTTAAACTTCCACAATCATTAAACTGATAACCCAACACTTGACAAACCCCAGAAGGTGCCCAAGGAGGGTAGAGGCAAGTCAGAGTCCAAGTCGGGCTTTTTAAAAAAAATTAAATGTAGAGAGGCAATGAAAACCTGCTTGTATTTTAAAAAAAACAAAGAGATAATGGTCTTCCATATCCTTATATTCGTTTACAATCAATTAGCAACCACATGCCACAATATAACCTTCAAAACAAAAAAGCAGTGAACCATGCTCCTTTTTTTTTTTAAACATAGTCCTTTGACTTATGACTCCAAGCTCTTGACAGAATCATGTGTGAATGCCTAAGTGGAGAATAAATAAAGTCAAGCTAACCAATTCAGACACACACCGATGTCACCAACACTTTTTTGCACATAGGGTTAAATTAAACAATGATGGGTACTCTAAAAACAAAGAGAGATAATGTTTCTTTCCAACACCTAGGAGGTCGAACAACTTTAAAAAAAAATTAATAGTGAGGCCACATGCAGTCATCATAATAGAAGGGATGAGAGGGTTGGTGTGTGGAAACTCTTTGCAACTCATATCCATTCAATACATACACAGACCTGTATTAACATTTGGGGCCAGCCAAGATTTGAATTTTGGAAATATTTCAGCGAAAAGACGGTAAGGAATGGGTCATCGATAATAGTTCGGGCTTTAAACAAAAGAAACACACCAACTATCGATAGTTTCTCTTCAACTGGATAAGATTACGACAATGACCGAGAGGGAAATGAGTTGACAGCCACTGAAATACAACCTAGTGGTTAAAACCCTTCAACCATAAACCACAGAGCTTCATTGCACCATTTTCACCATTATTTCATAGAGAACCATAATAAAAAACAAGTTGGCCAATAAATAACCAATGCACACCCATTACTTCACTTGCAAATACCAATATTTCGCAGTAATCATAGAGAACCCAGAACATAATATTTACACATAGTCAAAAACTCAAGAAAGCACAGAACCCATGCATTCCTGAGCCACCATTTGATTCATAATACAGAGAGTCCATCATGGATGGAAATATAAGAACAATAACTGTGATAAAATCACTTCAATGACAAATTGGTTGAGTTTTCCCCTTCCAATCCTAAAAACGCAGAGCTTTCACAACCAACAAAGAAACAATGCAAAAATGCTAGGATGATGGGCTCAAGGGAGGTTTGTAGTGATGTGCAATAAATGCACGTCACTTCCTTACCTGGCTTTATTCAATTCCATGTACAAGCCAACTCACTAACATATCATCCACCATTAAAATCAAACTATAACCAATGCATAATTCAATGCAATATCATCATAAAGATTTTATACTATATCAATTGCATAGTGTGTCACCCGAGATTTATCATACCTGTACGTTAACCTCTTTCCATAACTTCATACGATAATCACATATCAACATTGCTACATGTGCCTCCATTCAACTTTTAATAAAAATCGCATAGTCATTTAACCAAACACATAGTATAATAGCTAGGTCCACCATTATCACAAAGGTCTATACATAATCCTTTTTCCATAGCTTTAGAAATTTTCGATAGTTTTCTCCTTTTGTTTTAATCAAGTTCCTATTTTATTGATTTTTTTCATAGATATATATGGATAAGTAATCAATATATGAATTAGTGATCATAGTTAAAATGTACATAACAAAGCACCTGTAGCCAACATGATCCACATACCCATGGAACTGTTTTGTATCGCAAGTAAATACCAACAACATATAGCAATAATCCCTCAACCACCCATTTATAACATCAAAGGAAACCAAGACTGTATCAAAAAATGTAGGACTATGTATGCAACATCATAACAACAACAACATATGAGCATAACATGTCGATCCTTGCTCCTCTAGTATGCAAGGGGGTCCCACCTACTAGTATTATATTATTATGATAATTAAATAATAGTGCTTTAGCAATCCTTTGCGGGTGAAATTCATCATTGTGATTTTAATCATCAACAACACGTTCACCTTGTGCTCAGCCACAGATACGTCTAACTCAACAGATCTTAATTTTCAATGCATTACATAGGATAATCATTTGGAGTTCTTCTCAACTCTTTGTAAGGAGGAGGCCATCACTACGTTCCAGTTCTGTCTCAGATAGGAACCACACACCTATCTCAAGGGATCTCTCTCAGGTCTGTGTCCTAGAGGATGTCTCACACATTTGTAATCATCAACACTCCCTCTCAGCTAGGGAGGCATTCTCCATTAGGCCAAGTATCACACATAAGTACTTGAACTTTGTCTTAGTTGTAGTCATCAACACTCCCTCTCAACTAGAGAGGTATTCTTCACCAAGCCAGTTTGGTGAAGATGTCTATAATCTTCTCATGTGTAGAAAGATATTGCACATGTACTGCTTTCCTCTGCATCATGTCTCTGAAAATGATATTTTATCTCAACATGTTTCGATCTATCATGAAACAGAAGGTTCTCAAAGAGCTTCACACATCTCTGGTTATAATCATAGAATCCATCTCATGATCAAGTAAATATGTCAGAAGCTTATGAAGCCACACCGCTTCACATGCACAATTCTATATACTATGATTCTATGGTACTCAAGGCCACAAAGATTTTCTTCCTGCTACATGAGGAAACCATGGCAAACTCCAAGGTAAAAACAACAACCGGATGTGCTCTTCTGTTCAACTGTACTTTTTTCCCAATATGTATCGTCATATCCCTACAAACTCAATTCCAGATTGGAGGCATATCTCATGCCATATCCAAATGTGCCTCATATATATCTCAATAGATTCTTTACTACTATCCAGTGAGTCTGTCTTCGCTGACTCATGAATTGACTAAGTGCATTCACTGCATGGCATGAATTGTTGGATCATGTTGTCATTGATGCCAATGGTTTGATTATTTGGGAGACTGTTGTATCATATGTCATTGATGTAAATGGTTTGGTTTGATTGATGTCAAGTAATTGATTGATATGATGCCCTTGATGAGAGTGATATATTGATAAAGATGGATCATTGATATGATGCATTGATGAATATGGATCAATGAGTTGTCATTGATACATGATGCATAGTTGATATATATGATGCAGTGGTGAATTGANAACTCCAAAGTGGTCCCCTTATGGTGAAATCCCTCATGGGAAGACGTTTTATGGATTGATTTATCCTAGGAGAATGGTTGGAGGACCCATGCTTGTATGTGGAATAATGAGATGAAGATCAATGAAGTTGTTGGTGAAACTATCCTAGATGGATATTGATTGACATGCCACTTTCGGTGGTATGTGGAATGTCACATAACTCCTCACAGTTTGAGAGTTATGGCTCTATGAAGTTGAAGGACCCCCATATGATGGCTTGAAGCCCCAAAAGGTCAAAGTGCTTGAAAAGAAGAAATCATTAATTAAATGATAAAGTAAAGTGACAAAATCAAGATGGATTATTTAAATGATAAAGTAAAGTGACAAAATCAAGAAGGAATATTTAAATGATAAAGTATTGGAGAACTTTCTATTCATGGAAAGTGGTTAACCCTAAAATAAGGAAAATAGGTTAAGTGACCTAGAAATGGGTTAAGT
>JASDQU010815978.1:69115-97214 GCA_032191745.1 Picea mariana
TCAATCAAGTGCTCATCTGGAATATCTGTTACCTTTATATTCAATCTTTGGAAGTTCTCAATGTGCTCTGTAACTGAACCCTTTTGCTTGAGATTTATCAATTGGCTAAAGAAGGTATTGCTCCTTGTATCCTCATAGTGTGCTATCATTTCTTCCGTGAAAATTGTCCAAGTGAAGAGTGATTTACGAGAACAAAGCCATATATACCATACATATTTATTGGGTTCTAAATATAAATAAGTAATTCATACCTTTTGTGTATGTGGAACATTATGTAGATCAAAGAATTGCTCCATCTGAACTATCCATGTGATAGGGTCCTTTCCATCAAACTTCCACATATCGATCTTAGGAACATGGTTGATCTTCAACCCAAAGTTAGATTTTCTCCATTCTTGATTCACCTTCCTTGTGTCCTCATCATGAATTTCATGGGATAAATTTTCACTTTCAGGTGTCCTCTCCATTACGAAATTTTTCAATCCTTCCATGATCTCCTCTTTTAAACCATCCATCTTAGTATTTATTGCCTCCAACTTAGCTTCCATCTCTTGTAGTTCATCTTTTGTTACTGTCTTTTTTTGTAAATCATTTATGTCCCTACACATTTCTTCACCTTCATCAAGAGTCCAATTAGGATTTTCTGGTGGCTTATTTGGTGTATAAGTTCCCATTTTGGGTGGCATGTTGGCCAAGTATCACTTTTGAACCTTGATTTTGAGGTGGTTCTACTAGACAATCTTTTTTATGTTGTATGTCCAAATTGTTAGGCCTTCTGGGTATGAAAATCTCTTTTTTGTATTTCTCTGATATTTTTTCTCTGCAATGCCACAGGTCTGATCAAAATTGGATGTGCCAAGTGGACTTTACAATAACTTCCCCACAACTTGTTGATTTTTGGCCTTTCCAGTAGATCTCACTTGTATAGTGTGCCCCGCACAAAATAAATGATATAAAATTTTGAAACTCATACCATAAATACTACAGCATGTCCACTATCCAATGAAACCATTCTCACTCAATTTAGATACTCTAGGAACAAGTTATGATTGTTTTACCTGGAACACCTTCTTGAGACTAGTCAGATACCCTATCTTTCACAGGGTGTATCTACAAATTTAAGATGACCCAGAAGCTGAATTTTTTACCACATATACCTTACTAATTTCTGTGAACATCCTCTGGATTTCAGGATCTGAAACATTACAAAAAATATTTTATAGCGAAAATTCCCCAATGACTCAGTTCAGGATGATTCCATAACCCTATCTTTCATAGGATGTATATCCGAAATTATAAGGCCTTGGGAGATGAAAATTTAACCCAACGTACCTTGATCCATCTACTAAATATCCTCCAAGTCGTTCCTTCTGAAACATTGTAGAAAAAAGGTTATAGTGAAAATTTCAAGGTGTCTCAGATGTAGCAGTGAAACCCCAAGACCTTGAGCTCTGATAACATATGTTAAGAACAAAATATCAATATAGCATAGAAAAACCTCAGAATAAGTACTCAACACCTTGAAAAAGAGAGAAAATCATATAATAAGCCTCTTCGAGGGGGTAACCTCCTTATTCCCACATAAATGTACAATTACAAGATGATTCAAAATGAAAATGTATCCTTGGTATATATAGGAGACTAGGAGGTATAACTACAACTAATGGACTAAATCCGACATAAATAAAATTACATTACTAATATAATATGCCCTAATTAAGGGGTAATGAGTCACTATTTAGGGCTTAACATCCAATATGTGACTCTAAGACTTCCTTCTTCACACTCCTCCACTACCTCAAATTCTCTACTTCAGATTCACTAAGAGATCACATACTTGCTTGATTGCTTACTTGGTACATCAATTACAACCAATTTTCCAACAATGTCTTCTTCTTTGATCTAGATTTAATTATATTCAAATTTCAAATCTATGTTGGTGAAGTATTGTTCACATTGCAACTAGTATAAAAGTCCATCAATCCAGAGGAAATGTTATTCATTCTTCACAGTGATATTGTTTTGAGCTTGGTAGTAATTTACATTCTCCAAGTCCCATTTTTATTTGTAAAATAAGACATCATGGTGAGATACTTGGCCTTGTGACTCCTTCCTCAAACAACTCTTGCTTATGAATCAATATTTTATCTTACTATAATATGGCTTGTCTATACATTGCTATGTTTGGTAAAGGAGTATATATAAGTAACCTTATCTTATTCTACACTTCCCTCTCAGGAAGGAAACCATTTGAATCATGAAACACTTCTCTATATGCCAACAAAAATTCTTACATCTAGAACTTATGTTATTTTATAAATCCCTCCATGGATGATTTTTCATCCATTGATTTGACATATTTTTTGTTCTAAATCAAGAAGAGAAGTACATACTTATTTATTGACTTGATTAATTTATTGGATTGATGGGAACTCACTAAAGATACATGAAACTGTCCCCGAGGTGTAGGACAGTCGGTGACGGAGTGTGTTGTTAAGCCACTCCGTGATGTTAAAAGTCACCGGTTCGAAACCTGAGGGGACAAAAAATCCAACCATGTTAAGGGTTGGTGTGGCTCAGGCCGGGTGCGATCCCCGGGTGATTTTGACGGCTTAGATGCCCCTGAGTCGCGGTTTCTCAAGCCACAGGTTAATCGCGTAGCCAACAGGTCCCGCACAAATTAACAAACAAAAAAAAAAGATACATCAAACTAACCTTTATATGCATTGATGATAAAATATTTACCATCTTTAATCAAGCGATGTTGGTTTCTGTTCTTGTAAAGAAGTAATAACTTATATACATGTATGGGCTACAAAAAACTATAATGGAGCCATAAAAAAGAAACATTCACTTCTAATCCATCAAAAAAATTTGCAATAGTAAAAAATCTAAGCTTACATGTTTAGTAACTTTTACTTCTACATCCTTATCCACCCATCCCAAAGAGAATGGATAACGGTTATGAAGGATCAATGAACCAAGCTTACTTACTAGATCGTCTATAATGAAGTTAGCCTCTTAATTAGAATCAAATAATGCATTAACCTTATTATTCTTAATATGAATCTTGATATGGAACAACCTTTTCATCTCCTTCTCCTCTTATGGAGGCTACTTAGGTTCACCTCCTTTTTCATTGCTGCATAGACTTCTAATTGCTGCAACCGCGGATTCATTTTAAGTTATCAGCTCAAATTCTTCATAGATATTGATCTTGACCTTTGCTTCCACTTTAAAATGGAATTGGTCATATTAGTTATTGGAGTTCCCTTTTTTTAGCTTCACTTTTTCCTTCTCTTTCCTTGGCTCCTCATGATATTTTGTGTTCCCATGAATTTTGATTTTCTCTAAAAATGTGTTGATATTTCAATTGAGAGAGATCATGAGTAATGAAAAATTCTTGGAAATGTAAACTACTTGAACTTTCAACATTTTAAATTTTCTTTCACCTTCATCAAAGGGTCCTTGCTACTATTCATATTCAATTTCAATAATTTGTGACTTTTTAACCTTTCTTTTATCAATCTTGGAATCCATATGGTAGAACTTTGTTAAGAACCAAATTTCAAAATAACATAAAAAACATCATAATAAGTAATCAACGCCTTGACAAAGAGAGAATTTCAGATAATAAGCCTCTTCGAGGGGGAAACCTCCTTATACACCACATAAATTTACAAATCCAAGATGATTTAAAATGAAAAGGTCTCCTTGGTATATATAGGAGACTAGGAGGTACAATTACAACTAATGGACCCAAGTCAAAATAAATAAAATAACAATACTAATGCAATATGCCCCAATTAAGGGGTAATGTGTCACTATTTAGGGCTTAACATGCCCCTCCCCTTCAGACAAGTGTTGTTCACAACACTTTATTAATTTTGGATAATTATGTCTAAAAGACTCATCTTCCCAAGTGGAATCTTCAGCAAGTAGTTTCCTCCACTTAATGAGAGATACTCTGAAATGGATCTATTCCTCAGCTGGCGAATTCTTGTGTCAGTGATAGCTTCAGGCTCCAATATGATTTTTCCTTCCTTGTCAAGTTTTGGAAATATAGTTTGAACTGGGATCTTTTCACCGATAACCTTATGTAAGCATGAAACATGGAAAACTAGGTGTACTCGCAAAGATGCAGGAAACTCCAATTTGTATGCCATGGTACCAATCTTTTGCAACACCTTATAAGGGCCATAGTACTTTGGTGATAATTTATCATCCTTCTTATCTTTCTTGAGGGGCATATGTTTGTATGGGTTTAGTATTAAAAATACCCAATCCCCTAATTCAAAACTTCTTTCACTACAATGCCAATCTGCTTGTTGTTTCATGTGATTATGTGCCATGGTTAGTTTGTACTTTAAGAGTTGGAGAACTTGTTGTTGATGCTCAATGTGATATTCCATTGCTTGAACCTTATATTTTTATTATAGAGAAGAAGTGATGTAAGGTGGGTGATATCCATAGAGTGCCATAAATGATGTCATTTTTGTTGCAGTATGAAAGGAAGTGGTATACCACCATTGTTCTAAGGGAAACCACTTGAACCATTGTGTTTGTTTATCAGAGAAAAAGTGACGAAGGTAGCCTTCCATGTTTATCAGAGAAAAAGTGACGAAGGTAGCCTTCCAGACATTTTTTCACTATCTCGTATTGTCCATTAGATTGAGGATGATAAGATGAGATATGAGACAATTGAGTACCCAAACAAGAAAATAATTATGTCAAAAAATGTCCAATGAATATGGCATCTTTGTCACTTACAATAATCTTTGGGCTTACATGTAGCTTTTGAATTGTCTCCATGAATGCAGTGGCAATTGTACTAGATTTGAAAGGATGAGAGAGTGCACAAAAGTGTGTGTACTTGGTAATTCTTTCAACAATCACCATTATGACACTCTTTCCTTCAGACTTCAGTAACCCTATGATGAAATCCATGGAAACCACCTCCTAGCACTGACTTGGGAGGGATAATGGTTGTAAAATACCTGGGGTCTTAATTGTTTCCACCTTATTTAGTTGGAAAACCAAACATTCTACCACAAACCTTTGAACATCAGTTTTAAGGCCATCCCAAAAAAATCCTTCTTGACCCTATGGTAGGTTTTCAAAAATCCTGAGTGCCCTCCTACCAGAGAGGTGTGCAATTCCAAGAGTACCTTTAGTTTGAGTTGGGATTTCTTACATTAATATAAGCGATCTTTGTACCATAGTGAATCACTTTTCCATGTAAATTTATCTAATGCAATGTAATCCTACTGCAACCTTTGAATGAGAGTCCACATGTTTTCATCATTCTTCCATTCATCCCTCTATTCTATTATCCAATCGAGTTGGATGATTGAGATAACACAAAGAAAGGCCTCAATATCTTCATCCTTTCTTGAGAGTGCATCTACCACAACATTTTTCTTCCCTTTTTTGCAGATGATTTAAAAATCATAACCCAACATCTTGGTCACCCATTTTTGTTGTTCTTCTAAAGATAGTCTTTTTTCCAAGAAGTATTTAAGACTCTCATGATCTGTTTTTACCTTGAAGTGTCTACCTATTAGGTAAGGGCCCCATTTCTTCAATGCATTTATAATTTCCATCATTTCCTTCTCATAAATGGGTTTGTTTAAGTCCTTTCCCTTGATTGGAATACTTTCAAAAGCAAAGTGCCTTCCTTCTTGCATTAGAACAACACCAATGCCATTTCCCGAGGCATCACATTCCATAATAAAGGTTTTTGTGAAGTCTATTGTGGTCAAGACATGAACTTTGCACATCACCTCTTTAAGTTGTTCAATAGATTAAGTTGCCTCTGGAGTCCATGAAAATGCATACTTCTTAGTTAATTTCATTAAAGGTGTTGTTATTATTCCATAGTTCCGAACAAACTTGTAGTAGTAACCTGTCAAACCAAAAAAATCCTCTAAGATTCTTCAATGTTTTGGGAATTGTCCATACCATCATGGCCTTAATCTTGTTAGGGTCTACCTTGACACCTTCATGAGATACAATATGAACCAAATACTCTACCTCCTCCACCCCAAAGAAACATTTACATGGTTTGGCATATAGTTGTTACTCCTTTAGTAGTTGTAGCACCTTGTCAACACGTCGAACATGATTCTCCCAAGACTTTCTATAGATTAGTATATCATCAAAAATACTAACACAAATTTTCGAAGGAAGGGATTGAAAATGGATTTCATCAACCCTTGGAATGTGGAAGGTGCATTCGTAAGGCCAAAAGGCATGACCAAAAATTCATAATGGCCTTCATGAGTTTGAAATGTTGTTTTTGGGATATCTGCTTCCTTCATTCTAATATGATGATACCCTGAACATAGATCCAAATTTTTGAAGTATATTTCTCCATGTAGCTCATCTAACAATTCATCAATGATGGGAATGGGAAAAGTATCTTTAATAGTGATCTTGTTGAGCTCTTTATAATCTGGACACTTACACCATGAGCCCTCTTTATTGAGTACCATTACTAATGTTGTAGAGTAATAACTTTGGCTAGGTCTAATAATTCCATCTTGTGCGTGCACATACCCCTGTGAATTACTAAAACACGCCTTTTTAATAAAAATCGTTGGTGGATTCCCCCACAAAGACTGTTTGGTCTATTAGAAATTGGATTTATATTAAGTCATTCATTGATGGGAGAGATCCCAGGGTCAAACCCACGGGCCTCCCTTTTTAACCCTTTTTTATAATTGTTTACCAAAATTTGTCGACTCTGCCAATCATGGAGTAACCTCCATCAACTTTAGCAATGACGCCAAGTCTTGTGACTCCGTTGGAATATGGGGCCAGAATTGGTGACATATGCCCAGTCTAGTGGAACCACCACTAATTTTGGTAGATCTAGGTTGGTCATTGTCCAACCCCTATTTCATTTTGAAAATTTGGTTGTTGGCCCTCATTATGAATCTTCTCGCTACCACATGGTGGCCATCCATTGGCTAAAACCAGTATAGTCATTGCCTATGTGTCATCTAATGAATGGCGCCATGTACCAGACTATGAGAGGACCAAGTGGATGCTCCCAGGTGGTGCCACATGGTGTCACCTGGGGGTGCCATGTGTCACATTTTTACTGGCCCATTTGGTGGCCCAAAGTTTCAAATCAACATGCCACATGGCACACTATCATTGGGCCATGTCAACATGTTGACGTCACTACCACTGTGTCTACCATGTCACCTGCCACGTCTTGTATGGATACCATGTCACCTGCCACATCTAGTACATATGCCATGTCGCCTTCCATGTGGTTGTACATATGCCACATGGTATTATGGACTTCAACCTGAAACTTTCTCATTGGTCCACATGTCAACCTGAAAATGGTAAAAAGGAGTGACATGTGGCAGCCTCTGGTGTTGCCACATCTACATGTTGAAATAATCATGACACGTGTCACTCTATGATTGATCCACTTACCCTGTACAAATGTTGATTTCATTCTTACTGATGATGATGTCAGCAGTATGGATGCTAACTCATCCCCTGCACACTAGCTAAATAGACCAAAACTTTGATTGTCAATATCTTTCGATCTGTAACTCTATTTGACGAACCATCTATGTCATTGGAAATATTGCTATGTGCTCTTCACAATGGTGCCAATTTCTCTGAGCTTTGAGGAATTTGAATATTTTCCCTTTTTCATTTTTTGAGGCCATTCTCAACCTCCTGGGACACTTCTTAGACTTTTGGAATGTTCTCTAAGTCCTTCTAGATCACGCCTCCCAAATGAAAGGATTTTTGGTCCCAAAATTTCTTTACACTATAATTTTCATGTCCATTAGACTTACAAAAGAAAACCCATACCCAAACTCCCTCACAAGGCCTAAAAATATCAACATGTGAAAAAAAGTGATATCAAACAATTATCACTTTTACATAATGCTCTTCTATGGGGTCTGAAACACAACATGTGATTTAAAAAGATTTCCACTCTCAACTAACTCAAGGATTTTCCCCATCCATTAAGTCATCATGCCGAGCAAGTCTTCCTTACCAATTTTTCCTCTTTCTGGTAGTTGGTTTCCTTCTGATGGCGGATTTTCCTGCAGCATTCTCTGATTTGTTTTCTCCCTTGGAGGTGTCTGCATGGTCTTATTGTACCTCTTTGGATATATATTTGGATGCAAGGCCCAACCGGTGGTCATGATGTCCATCTCTGCTACAATGGTTGCAGTATCCTTTCTCCTTCAGAGGTGTATTTCCCCTGCTCCTTTCTACGTGTGGAGAGCGATCTTCTATCCTCATATTTTTCCTAGTTTCCATAGCCTTCCTATAAAAGGATTTTATCTTCCAACACTAAGAAATTGCATGTTTATTCAATCCAAAAAAAGTGCATGGTATTTGATGCCACAAGTTTTGTTGTATATTATTAACATGATTATAATCAAATGGAATTTTAGAGTTTCGAGATTTTTTATACCTCGGTTAGCTATCTCTGGAGTCAGACTGGAAAGATGAGATGGCCTTAGCTCTTTCGTTGTGATGTTCATATCTCCTTGGATATGTATTGAATCCTCAATCATGATAAGATGTGCTCTCAGCCTGTACTAGATCAGTTTCATCTCCTGATGATCTGTTGACTTATGGAGTCTCAGTGACTGTCCTAGGGTCTTCTTCCCTAATGGTTTTGGAGCTTTCTCCAAAATCCTTTGGGACATAACCTATCACGGCATATCAAGGCAAAACCACTACCTCAATGGGATCCATAATTCCTTTTCCATTGGCTCCAAGGCCTCCGCCTTCATATCCCATCATTCTCATCAACTTTAATCTGATGCATGAAGTATGTTGTTCAAGGACTTCAAAAGAGTCACAAGCATTAATCAAGAAAGGAACTAAACATGGTTTATTTACCTCCATCCCAAGATTAGACTCTTAGTTTTCTTCTTGAGATGTGTCCAGTTGTTCTTGGTGAGAAGGATCAATGGATGATGCTTCTAGGAATCCTCCTTGGTTTCCGGATGCTTGGAAGTCATTTTCATTTGTTTGAAAAAGTGTGCATACATTTGCACTGTCATGCTCGAATCCATAACTAGTGAAGTTTCCATGGTCACAAAATGGTCTTATCACTATCTCATTCATAGAGCATTCTTCTGTATGCACCTTGATTGCTTGCAACTTCTTTTGAAACCTTTGGTTCTCCTCTTCTGCAACATGCAACAATGTCTTCAACCCAACATTCTCTGCTTGAAGGATTTGGTTGAGCTCTCAAAGCTCATCAAAACACAATTGTTTTGTCTATCTCTCCATTCTCAGCTTCAACATCTACAACCAGTATCAAGCCTGCTCTGATAACACTTTATCTGAACCCAGGGGTGATTATTTTCCAATAATGGTTTGATATTGTCACTCCTCTAAAGGGTCAGTTATAAATTGTTTTACTTGAGCAGGTTGAAATTAAAAGGTATAGTTGAATTATTCATAGGCTTGAATCCAAATTGAATTAAATCCTCGTTAATTCCTTATGTGTTACATGTCATGCGTGCATTTAGTAATCTATGTGCCGAAATTCATGAAAACAACATAAGAACATAAGCACATAAGAGAAATGATACTTCCCTTGATAACGGAGTTCACACAATGTGGGCTACGTCTTTGGGTCTCGCTTCAAAGATTGATTTCTTTATTCTCCTCATTGTAATGATGTCTCTCCTTTACAAGTTGTAAGTCCAAAGTCCCTTTTTGGTGACAACAACAAGAGACCGTAATGTGATTAGGAATGTTTACAAGCTTCACAATTTCTCATTTTCATGAGGCATCCATGATGCTGACATGGACATCATTCCCACATACTCAAGAAAAAAAATGAGGAAGAATAAGAAATGGCCCCCATCATCATGGAGCCATATAATTCCTCAGATATTTTGTTCAGATACAAGCATATATGAAATACATATGCAGATCGAAAAAACCACGAGACTTCTGACTGTTTCGTTGGTCACTTATCATCCAAGTGCCACAAATTATCTTTCACATGTAGCTGATTTTTTTATGTGTAAGAAGAGAAGAAAGAAAGAAATAGAAGGAATAAGTTGGCCTTGCTTCCTTGTTGCAGCTTCTCCATGCTCTGTTAGACCTGTATCAAGCATACTATGTTGCAACATTCACTGAGAAAACAACATATTAAAAAGCATGCTTACATTGTCTCTTCCAAAATTTAGCCTGTTGATCAGAGTCTTTGCTACCGAAACAGACATCTCCATTGGATTTTTTTCGTCGAATAGCATAAATTTGACTATCAAATCATCTCCATTGGACATTGTCACCTTCAGGCCTTCTCTGGACCTTTACCTCGATCCTCGTGCAATCCTCTGCAATTAATTCATTAAACTGCATCGAAATCCATGCTTGGACTGGGATGGTACAAACTGGTACGTGCACATCCCCCTATGTAGTTCTCAAATGTGCCTTTTTAATAAAAATTATTGGTGGATTACCCAATGAAGATCATTTGGTCTGTTTGCAATTAGGTTTAAATTAAGTCATTCGTTGATGGGGGAGATCCCGGGGTCAAACTTGCAGGCCTCCGTTTTTAACCCTTTGTTATAACTGTTTACCAAAATATTCTGACTCTACCAATATTGAAGTAGCCTTCGTCAACTTTAGCAATGGCACCAAGTCTTTTGACTACATTGGCATATGAGGCTAGATTTGGTGGCGTATGCCCAGTCTCATGGAACCACCTCTAATTTTGATAGATTGGGGTTGGTCATTAGCCAACCCCTATTTAATTTTGAAAATTCAGTTGTTGGCCTTGTTTGGGCATTTTACCATTGCCACATAGTAGCCCATGACTGGACCACATGGTGGTCATCCATTGGCTAAAACTGGTACAGTCACTACTTATGTGTCATCTAGAAAATGGCGTCAAGTGTTAGTTTACAAGAGGACCACGTGGCTACTTCTGGGGGGTTCCATGTGGCATCACCCGGGGGTGCCACATGTCACATTTGTATTGGCCCATTTGGTGGCCCAAAGTGCCAAATCAACATGCCACGTGTCACGTTATCATTAGGCCATGTCATCATGTTGACATCACTGCCACATCACTTGCCATGTATTGTACGTATACAACATCTGATATGGATGCCACGTCACCTGCCATGTGGTTGTACTGATGCCACATGGTTGTACAGACTGCCACGTGGTACTTTCTAATTGGTCCACATGTCAACCTGAAAATGTCAAAAATGAGTGACACATGGCAACCTCTGGTCTTTCCATGTCAGCATGCTGACATCATGTTGGCATCATCATGATACATGTCGGTCTATGATTGATCCACATACCCTATACGAATTCTGACATCATCCGTACTAATGTTGACGTCACCAGTACGGATGTTGACTCATCCCTTGCTGAATGGGCTAGGTTGACCAAAACTTTGACTATGAATATCTTTCGATCTGTAACTCTATTTGACAAATTGTTTTCTCCATTGGAAATTTTGTGCCATGCTCTTCGCAATGTTTCCAATTTCTCTGAGCTTTGAGGACTTTTAATTTTTTCATTTGTCGAGGCCATTCTGAGCCTCCTGGGAAACTTCTGAGACTTCTGGAATGTTCTCTACATCCTTCCAGATCATTCAGTGTTCAACTAATTCTTTAGTCTTGCATTCTCTATCTGCAACAAGGAAGCAAAAAAAATTAATGTAGTGAATTATCGACCAAGAAGATCAACAATTTTCTGCTCATAGAATTCTTGCAATATTTTTCCGATTTTCAGATATACTGACAATCTATGCAAGACAAACTATCAAGCAGATAAATGAATGATTGATGCTAGATAATACCACCAATCATTCACATGCTTAGTTGAACACAACAAGGACAAAAAAAAGGGTTTTGATTGACCAAATGTCAAGAGGCTTGACTTTACTAAAAAATAATTTTCAAGGAAGCATACCCATAAATTCAAACAATATCAGAAATTGCAAACAGTGGTTCAAAGAAGGAAAAAGAGAGTGGTTTGACCAAAATGAACATGTTGACCTCAATGAGTACACAGATCACAAGAGCAATTCAATTTTCATCCTTGCAAAAAAGGAGCTAACATCAATTCATAATCATTCCATCATTTGCTAGAGGAGTTATGTCTACAATGCACCACTTGGTTGTTTAGTCAGATCATTGGTTAGGTCTACCAGTTCAGGGAAAGATAAATTGATTCCCTTGTTGAGTCGCACCAATAGAACCCTTATGTCAGTCGGAAATAAGAGGTAGGGATTATCTCCTTTACACTAAAAAACAAAGGGATAGGGTATCCACACATGTATCCAATCAACAAAGATTCTGGACAAGTTGATTAATGAGTTGATCCACTAGTCAACGAATATTCTGGGCAGATCTACAAGTTGATCCACTAGTCAACAAATATTATAGGCCGATTGACTATTTGATCCACCAGTCAAAAAATATTATGGTTTATGGGATCAACCTATGGTAGAGGGAGGATGAATTAACATCCAAACAATCTCAAGTCGAGTGAGCTCCACATTTGATAGGAATGCAAATTAAAAGAGACGATGTGCAATAAATTGATTGACTCATGGTTGAGTCTTTATTTGGGTCGAGAAAAAAAACTCCAGCCAATGGATTCAAGTCGCGAGTTATGTTTGGTCGAGTCGAGCTATAAGAAGAATCTATATGGAACACTAGTCGACCAAGATGTGAATCCAATTCTATCGAAATAAGCACATCCATGCACACGAGAGCTAGGGCATCCACAAAATTCTTGTCGAGTCTATGTCTAGTAAAAAAAGGCAATTCTGGTTGCATAAATTTTAATATTGTTTGCAAGAAACTCTCTTTAGGTGATGTATTCAACTTACCTCTAGTTTGTCACTATACTAGTGGTCGATGTTTCCACAATGTGAGTCAGTCGACTTACCCTAGCAAGAGTTCAATGGACATACATATTTAATGCATTCAATGTTCGTAGGGCATGTGTGTTGATGATTAAAATCGTAACGATGAATTCCTCCCACAAAGTATTGCTAAAGCGTTATTATTTAACTATGCTAATAATATAATACTAGTAGGTGGGACCCCCTTGTAGACTAGTGGCACAAGGATAAACATATTACACATGTTTTTCTCTTGTTTTGATGTTTCCTACACAACCCTACATTTTTTGACGATACAGTCTTGGTTTCATTTGGTGTGATAATAAGCTGGATAATGCATTATTGTGGAATTCTTTTGGTAATTGCTTGCGACACAGAACAATTTTATGGGTATGAGAAACATGTTGTTTACAGTTTCTATGTTATAACCTTGTTACTAATTCTTATGATTGATTGCTTAGCCACATATATGCAAGAGATAATTTAATGGTAGCATGATCAAAACAAATAAAAAGACTATGAAAAAGGTTCTAAAGTTATAGCAAAAGGAAGGAACTATGTAAAAGGATTACATGCAAATTTTGAATAAGGAATACAAGTGTTAGTCCTAATTGTTATGCTATTTGTTTGGATAATGGAATATGTGAATTTGATTAGATTTGAATGGAGGCACATATAATATTGTTAATATGGATTATTGTGTGGATTTATGGCAAGGGTTAACGTGTAAACTATCTTGGGTAGTGCACTATGCAATGGATATCGTCTCAAATCTCACGATGGTTTAGCATTGAATATGCATTGGTTATATGGATTGATTATTGGTGAATGTTATTATTATTGAGATGTCTCGTACTTCTAATAGAATAGGGCCAGGTGATGGAAGCGATGTGCATTTACTGCATGTCACTCCATACTTTCCCTATCGCCCGTCACCCTAGAATTGTCCCATTGTTGCAATTTCTCTCTGCTAGTTGTGAAGCTCCGCATATTCAGTTTTTTGGAAAGGAAATCTCAGCCAACTCACCATTTAATCATTTTTCCCATAGGTATGATTCTTTTCTCTCCATCCATGATGTATTCTTTGTTGTATGAACCAAATGATGGCTCAGTGATGCTTGAATTCTGTGTGTTCTTGAGATTTTTGACTGTGTGTGAATGTGGTGTTATGGATCTCTGTGATGATTGTAAAATGTTGGAAATTATAATCATAGTAATAAGCATTGTTAAGTTGCACGTTGATTGTTTTCTCGGTCAGTGTAGTTTTATGATGGGTCTTTGTGGAATAATAAGTAGAAGTGGTGCAATATGGCATTGGGTTGATGGTTTTTGTTCTATATCACTGTTGGTTAACTCATTTCCTCTCAGTCGTTGAGGTAATCCTTTCCCAGTTGAAGAGAAATTTCCAACAATGGTGTGTTCTTTTATCGGATCCCGAACTATTGTTATAGCTCATTCCCGACTGTATTTTTGCCGAAAGCTTGCCAAAATGTCCAATCTAGGTCACCTGAATATTAATACAGGCTTGTGTTTTTAATGAATACCATATGTGAAGGGTTCCATACACCATCCCTATCATTCCCGCTGTAATGAAGTATGTGGGCTCACTACCAATGGTTGTAAAAAGTTATTGACCTCCTGGGTGATTGGAAAGAGACATTATCCTGCTTTGTTTAAATAAACCACCACTATTAATTTAACCCTCGTCTCTTCTCTGCAAATGTTAGACGCACCTGTGTGCATTGAGTTATTTTACTGTCTTTTCTCTCCTCGGGTGTTAACTATTGGTTTAGTTAATGGCTTGGAGTAATAAGCAGGGACTGTGTGGCTCATTGTTGTTCATTTCAAAATTGTTTTTTTGGCCTATGGTTGTAAATTGATGGTGAAATGGATATAAGTCTTAGAACACCATCATCTCTCTATGTTTTTTTTTTTTAAGATAAACAAGCTCTTGTTGCCTCCACACATTTGTTTTTGACAGAGCCCGATTTACACTCTGACTTGTCTTTGCTCTCCTCGAGCACCTTCTAGGGTTTTCAAGTATTGGTTATCAATTAAATGGTTATGGAAGTCTTTTAAAGACACTTTCTCTTTGATAAAATACTTGAAAACAAGAATCCTTCTATGATAAAATTGATTGAAAAAATAATAATGAAAACAAGCGGTTGCATACAGTCGAGGATTGTCTTACTATTTTGTTATGGTTTTGCTCACTCTATTTAATCCAGCATGGTATTGATTGCATAAGAAGACACTTGTGTGAATTTTACTAAGCCCAATTAGGGTTCTAATAAGGTAAAAAAAGATGCATGTGTCAATCAAGTTTTGTTTGCTCATATATGATTTGTTATATTGGAAACATTGCGCGGGCTATCAATTATCTAAAAAATAAATTATACCCACAAAGATAAATCTCGGGGTTTATGTTGGGTTGACTATTGTTGTTTCAGGATTGATTGATTGAAGTCTTGTGTATTATCGCGCATGCTTTTAAGTCTTTCCACGTTTTGAAAAGATATTTGTGTACATTTTAATTGAGCCTGATTGTTGATTGGTAAACAATGGATGTTGATTGTTTATTGTGGTGCATTATGTATTATCAGGGATAGATGTCGAGCATATTGTTGCCCATGTTTTGATTATTTTTAGAAAAAAAAAGAAGGGATCAACATTATAATAAACAGTATTGTTGAATGGGAAGGTTTTTTATAAGTTATAATTGCACAGACTGTTATAAATTAAGTAATTTTGGGAAATTTAATTGTTTAAACAACAAGCAGATTTGTATACAATTGAGGAACAATGAATGTTGGTTTTGGAAGTGGATGATTTTTGGATTAATTTTGAACAGAGTTATGATTGTATGATTTATTTAATTTGTTTTATGAATAGTGTCCATCAAATGCCCTGCCATTTTCTCACTTTTTCACTCAATACAAATCCCCTCACAATCCCATATTCATTTTGCATGCCATGTTCTTAAAATTAAATTAAAACTTTGTATTACAGTGATTAAGAAATAATACAGAGATGGATCACAGATGATATGATTTGGTTATTGTTGCATATTCTATTGTTTAATGAATTGTTGAGCAGTAATCATGTTCTTACTCCCTTTCATTTTCTCAATTTTCTGCTCAATACAACCCCCTCAGATATCCCAGAACCCTTATTCACCCCCTGCTCATTGACAATTATTAAATGAGTTATTTGGATTGGATTACATGGGTCTGATGTGATTGTTGAGCAAAACTTTGTTTCATATTAAGATATGTCATGTATGGTTTTCTTAAGAAGTTAGTTGATAATAAACACTTCATACAAGATGGGATTATTGAGCAGAGGAAGCCATGGCCGAAATAACAGGGGTTGAGGGAATTGGAACAGAGGGTATAGAAGGCCAAGGTTCTCGATACATTTTGATGCAGATCCTCAAGAGTTAAAACAACTCTTCCAAGCTAGATTTTTCAATTGGATTGGAAAAGGGGTAGTCCAAACTAGACTAGAGAGGAATACCTTCCAACCACAGCATGTCCCTAGTATCATTGTGCCCCTTCATGTTTCATTGCAACCTAAATTCACTGAGAATGACAAATGGCAGGAGATTGTTCACCCAGCATTCTCCCAACATCGTGACTGGCCAAATCTATCTCTACCTGCTCCTCCTCCACTTGTTAACCCAAATTTCCTGATTTCCCCTACACACTCACTTGTATAGCCCTCCCACACAAGCAAAAGACTCAAAACTGAAGCCCACCACATGCATGACAAAGGAAAATTTGTTTCTTCCCCCTCCTCCCCCTCAAGTGATTCAACAAAATCTATTTCATCCTACATGCACTTGAGAGATGATTGTTCTCATGTCATCAGTGAGATCAAGCCTAAAGGCTCCACATAGCCTAAGGCTAATTCAGAGAAGTCAAAAGGAGATATCAGCAACAAAGGGAAAATTGCCTCCCAAAGTGGAAAATATTGTTTTTTAGTATATTTTATTATTGTTTTATTAAGAACAGTGGATTGTTGAAGTTTTTGGACAACATACTATTTTTGGATATTCTAGATATTATATGTTTGGATATGATTTGAAATATCATTGATATTTAATTTTCGAATTATGAGAATGATCATGGGAGCCACAAGGAGAGATGTGTCTGATTTATTGTCTAGTTATATTTATCTTTGTTAAATAAATTAAAGGGAGTTACAAGGGGTCCCACCTACTAGTTATTATTTATTAAGAGACCCTTATTATTATTATTATATTAATTATTCCCCTAAACTAAAAGTTAGATGTTTTTTTGTTAACTTAACTAAATAAAGTGGTTGAACTACTTCAACTAATTTGGGGTGCATAAAAGAAAAATGAGAAGGAAGAAAAAGAGGAGAATAGAAGGAGAAAGCATACTAAGGTTTGCTCTTGAGTTTTATTAAGATAGTTCAATTTTCATTCATTCTTGAATTCATTAAAAGCCTAATTATCTTTTATGATAGTAGGGTCCTATTGTAGACAACAAGATTCAAACTTGAATTACATCATTCAGGCACTTGTTTTCAAAGGTGTTGATCTATCTTTGATAGTCTGTGTAGACTTGTTTGTTTATGAATTAAATTTCATGACTGATAAAAGATATTGTGTAGAGTCAAGTGGGAAGCAATCTGTGGCAAGTTGATCCATATTTTAAAGTTCATTTTTTACTTCTTGTCAGAGTCCTTTTGTATGGTTTTCATCGGGGATATCTAAGTTTGACTTTGGTCCAAACTCCCTCGGGGATTTTTGTAAAGAGAACAACTCTTTTGATTTCTTGGAATGAAATAATTGATTTCTTTTCTATCTCATCTGTGGTGATATGTGACTTGGTATTTTTTCTTTTGTCTCCGCATTTACCTTTTGCATCTGTATTATTCATAAAATGGTATAAAAATGTTATACTTTTTCGCAATAATCTTTTATTAAAAAATCAGCCTAACCCCTTGTAATTAATACTTGTGGATTGGGAAGAACTTTTTGAGGCTATAATATAGGGTAAAATTCCCGACTATCTTTCATTATCCAAGCAAGATCCAAAAGTTATTGAGTAAGATAATTGCATATCTTTCCCTCAACAATGTGATTGCACAATTTGTAGTTTGGGAAAATCCCAACCCAAGAAACAAGTGTGTGACACAACTGGGGACACCTATCATTGTCATCTTAATAGATATACCATCTTTCTAGTGATGGAAAATTCCAACACAAGGGATGCTTCTCAGGTGACCCTAGGGTGATTGTAAGGGAGAAGACCAAGTGTTGAAGGAACCACCCCTATAGGTCACGATTGGAGGATCTTGAGGCTTGATGGAGGATGAGTATAGGTCAAGTAAAAGGTTTCCAACGTTGCGTACCTTCAAAACAATGTTAGACAAGCCAAACAAAGACAATATATGATGATATAAACCCCAAGACAAGATGGGAATCAACAAGAAACCTTGTTGTCCCAAAATTGCAGAAATAAGAAATTATATATCAATAATGAAAAATTTATAATATTTGTAAATTACATCATCAACCAACATATAATATTGGACAAATTAACATGCACTGAGAGATAATATTCCAATGCTTAAAACAATGAATTAAATGAAAAAACAAGGTTGTAAGAAATAATTATCAATAAATATTATAAAATTATTATGGTTGTATATTATTATTGCTACAAAAACAAATGTTAACCAACAAAATCAACAAGCAATCCACCCAATCAATAGCCCTTGAAAAGTAGATCAAAATTCATTGCTTACATGCAAATTTAAGTGATCAAAAGTGAAGAAAACTTGTTGAGAAAGAGAGTTTACTTCAACCCTAATGGTTGTAGCTTAATGTTTATTAAAACAAACTGACCACTTGACCAATCAATATGTCCTTGATCATAAGATATTCTAAAGCATTTAAATTTCAAATCCAACTTGAACTCCAAACCATCAATTTTCACGTTTACCGATGCAACAATTAACAATCTCTAGTGCAAAGATTAATGCCTTTTTATTGGGTGAATGGAGTCTCTTACTTGGAAGAAAAGATAAACAAGGAGGAAGAAGATATCTTTTTTTAGATTTAAACCCTTATAAAACCAAACAACAATCCTTCCAAATCATCTAGTGTGGAATCCATGATGAACTAGGGTTTAATGTTTTTCTAGGGGTGTAAACCATCTTACTTCCTAGAGAAATCAACCCTAGCTAAGCCATGCAACAAGGGTGTAAACCCTCTTACTCCTTGTTACAAGCCTTATATCCCTTCAAAATAAAAGAATAATAAACCTTGGTGGAGGGTGTAATCCATTTTACTCCTCTTAGGGTTTTAAGATATATTTCTTGAATTTAAACAAGCAAAATGACAATAAATTGCAGAAATTACTCACCAAATCCAAGAGACAGCATGAAAAATACCCTTTAATACCAAATATCATCCAAAAAATTGCCAAGAAACACCATCAAGAGAATTTGCTAGCCTTTATTGCTCCAATGAACAAGAGTTGCATCCATTATGACAAGAAAAGAAAGATAGTGATTTGTCCAAGAGGGTTGAAATTCTAGTCCAAGAAGTGTTTTTATCAATTGATGAGATATATCCAAATGAAAATGACTTAACTCGTATTTATATGAGGAAACTCAAGTCATAGTTTGTCCACATTACAATTAAATACACAATTTTAGGATTAAACCTACATTACAATGCTTAATTAGCAAATATTTTTTCTCTTTTTTCCCACATAACCTACAAAATGACCAAAAATAACAAAATGATGTCATGTAAATCCATAAACACTCCTCCAAGGTGGTGCATGTGAATACAAGCCTCCAAAGGCTAGGATGTCATGCTATAAATGTTCTATGTCATCCCCATATCAAGCAAAAAGGTGGGGCTTCAAGCCCACAACACCACCAAGTGCACTAAAATGGCCAAACATCCTCCCAAATGTGTGACGTCAATCTTCCCAAGAGAGACGTTTTGGCATAGGAGGGTGATGCCATCCCTTATTCATCATCCTGGACCTCGTTCATGTGCCAAGAAAGTCCTCCAAGGTGCAATTTTCATCATTCTAGGCCTCCAATGAGTGGGGTGCAACATCCATTCAACGAGATTTCAATCCCCTATGAAGGTCCAAGTAGCTTAGTCCCTCCATGAATAACTTTCACCAAGCAATGTCCTACAAATAAAATCAAATACACCCTCCAAGGGTCCACAAGTCACATTAATCATGCTGAGTGAGTCACATTTAATTAAAGAAACACCCAAACAAGTGCATTAAGTCCCCCCTTTTCAAATTAAACACATGCTCAGAGACCTTATAAACTTTGCCAAATTTAGATATGGGAGGGGTGTAATGGTGCCCTATTTGGTAGGCCAATCCCCAAGTCAAGGAATGTTTCCCAAGAAGACCCTCTCTAGACTACGTAATGAGTATGAGGTGAATGGGTGGAAGTACTCTTTGGCATGTGGTTGTTGATGTATCAAGGGATCATATTGTCTCATTTACGGGTGCTTTTGTGGAGGGTGCACTGCATCCCTTCGTTCTCAATGCAACATTTTTCCAAGCCCTTTGTTTTCCTTTATTTTTATGGTTTGAACATTGAGTGCTATGTGCAATGGAAAGAAAAAGAGCACCACATTTCCACTTGAAGTTAGAACACATTGAGTGTCATATGCATTATAAATTAAAGGACACCACAATGCATTCCCCCATCAAGCAAGACATTTTTATTTTTAAAGGTCCTTCATTTTTATGGAGAATCATTTCATGGCTCTCAGGACCTTAGGGAGAGAATCTATAAGGATAAGTCATGTATTTTTACTTTTACAGTTCTAGCTACAACACCTCTAGGCCTTCAACCCCTTCTTTCCATGAAATGAGGTAGAATCCCTTCTTAGGGTCAATGAACCCAAAAAACCAAAAGATGAGGAAAAATATGGGGAAGAAGTGTGGAAAGTGGTAAGTTTGAGTGGGAATGGTATGATGACCCTTTAAGGATACCCCCCAGTAGAAACCTTTTTCTCGAGGGTGACTGACTTACTAGGATACCATGTCAACCACCAAGGTGAAATAAGGAAAAAGGTATAATTTCCAAGCAAACGTTTCGTAATCAAGAAAGGACTCTTTGCAACCTTCTCAAATGATCCAATTATTAAAGTGACACTTACCATGAGACTGGACTTGTTACCTCATGAAGCAAGACCTACTATGCTCTATGGACCAGGATAGTGTGGTAGACATTGCTATGTCGTTGACAATGAATGGTGATGTGTGGTGGAGAGGAGGGGCTATGTCTGCTCAATGTGGGATTTGGCGATCTTCTGGATCTCAGCACTCCATTTATGCTACAAGTGGTCCTCGCAACATCATCTCCTTAGTAACCCCTAGGCTAGGTGGGTAATAGGACACAAAAAAAAAAGTGACCGAGACACTCAACAGAGATCAATCCATAATGGCTTCACCATTGTCTCAACCTCATTCTCATTCTTTGTGAACCCGAGATCAAAAACCCAACAAATTTGATGCCATGTTGGGTCAAACAAATAATCGTAGAAGAGAGAACAAATCTAAAATCAATGGTGGTGTCTAAATACATCATTTCATTGAAGCACAATTGATCTTCACGATCTGATGATGATAGACTGATCCGAGGGATCATCTATAAATAGGTTTGTTCATGGGCCAAACCAAAAAACCACGAACCATTTCATTTGTACTTGTCCATAAAAGGTGGATCTAGAATCCAAATGTGAACACTATCAACCATATTTAGTCTACAATCAGCCCAAAGAATTGATCAACTCCCTTAATCTGACAAGGTGAGGTTTACCAAGGAATCCAATGTTCCAACACTTTTTTCGATTATGGTTCCCAAAATTTTGGATACCTCTAATTTTGTCATTTATAATACATTTTATTGTTTTTAAATAAGTTTCTTGTTGGTATATAATGAATGAATGTTCAGCCATTAATCCATTTGATCAATTGTGGGTTTGTCCCATCATCCCTGGTAATTTAATTTCATGCTATGCTATGGATTTTGGCTTGAAATTCAATGGTTCTATTACCTTCAGTAAAACCCTCCATCTGCACCTACACCTACCCTTGACGTTATTGTTCTCAATTTTCCTAGTCGTTGTTGTCAATTTTATATTTAGCTTGTTAGGAAAATAATAAGTTGCACAATCATGTCCTTTGTCTTGTTTTCTAAATGGGTGGGATATGTTGAGAACCTACACCTACCCCTGCCAGGAAATGGTTACATTCAAAGGACGAAACTGGATATAATATTGTTTAAGTTGTCTTTCGAAGTATACATGATAGCTTTCTTGGAGCTCTCTCCTCCCAATTTTTCCAATTATTGCTCCCAATGGGTGGATATGATGGTTCCTAGTGTATTTGGTATAGATAAATTTGGTTAACTGAGTAAATGAGTGGATCACTACCTCCACTACACCTATTTTGAAACAATTTTAAATTATTTACTCCCACCCACAACCTAGATCTCAATCTAGGGTGAGACTGAGCTATGTTTTCCCCTACCGGAGCATTTTGTATTTAGTTTGTGAACATAATCTATACATTTTGGTATTTAATGTGTTGTATAGTTGGGAGAAGTCAAAATAAAGTAGTAAATTCTATGGATGTTGGAAGCACGGAGTAAGAGAAAAATGCGAGTTTGAAGAAAAGAGAGGCATAGGGATCTTATAATGGCAGGTGGGGATCAACCTTATTAGAGAATTAACGGTGAAAACTAAAATCCAACCAAACTAACCCAAGTAAATCAATCATGGATGATGTATATTCCCATTCCCATCTTTGAGATGGTGGATGGTACTGTTGGGTGGGTCGTAGTGATGGAAAACATGAAAAACAAAGTGTGGTAGTTATGCTCTGGTTGGTAGAAACCAAAAATTACATAAGTATTATCATCCATCATGGATGTTGTATCCATGATTTCTTGGTTGGTTAGTACAAGTTTATTACTAGTATGTATTGTCATCGTCCATCCACCAATGGATGGCATGGTATGACATGAATTGGAGTAAGCTTCAATAAAGCACATGCCACAGTGTTTTTGCACAACAAATATTTATTAATAGTTGGTAGAAACCAAAAATTACAATTTTTTTTATCAACCATCATGGATGTTGCATCCATGATTTCTCGGTTGGTTAGTACAAATTTATTACTACTATGTATTGTCCTCATCCATCTATCAATGGATGGAATAAGCACGCACATGGGAGAGTGTTTTTTCATGACAAATATTTAGTAATAGAGGTGGAAGGTGTGATGTGCTCAAGCCCACATAGGGTCGTTACTTAAATGACAACAAGAAAACTTACTTCAAACTTTAGAGAGTATTATCAAGAAGAACATTTCAAGAAGGATAGTTTTATCCATGATTTCTTGGTTGGTTAGTACAAATTTGTTACTATTCTATATTTTCCTCATCCATCCGCCAATGGATGGCATGGCATGGCGTGAATTGGAGTAAAATTGAAGCACACACATGAGATTGTGGTTTTTCATGAAAAATATTTAGCAATAATTGGTAGAAACCAAAAAATTACTAAAGTATTATCATCCATAATGGTTGTTTCCTCCACGATTTATTGGTTGGTTAGTAGAAATTTATTACTAGTTTGTATTGTTCTCATCCATCCGCCAATGGATGGCATGACATGGCATGGATTGGAGTAAGCTTCAAGAAATCATGTGCCAAAGTGTTTTTGCACAACAAATATTTAGTAATATTTGGTAGAAACTAAAAATAACAAAAGTATTATCAACCATCATGGATGTTGCATCCATGATTTCTCAGTTGGTTAGTACAAATTTATTACTAGTCTATATTGTCCTCATCCATCTGTCAATATATGACATGGAATGGAGTAAGCTTCAAGCACACACATGCAAGAGTAGTTTTGCATGACAAATATTTAGCAATGGAGGTGGAAGGTGTGATGTGCTCATGCCCACGTAGGGTCATTACTTAAATGACAACGAACAAACTTACTTCAAACTTTAGAGAGTATTATCAAGAAGGACAGTTCAAAATTTAAATAAAGATTAAGGTGACCAGTAATAAAGTAACAATGTTCAATGATAAAGAAAGATGAATAGTAAGAAAGTAATAGTATCCCTTATAACAAATAATAGATAGTGGCCAATCTTAATATGTCTTCTTAACCTTCTCTTTTACCCACTCATAATAACTTTCTCGTCTTTTCACATCTATAGATGAGAAAGGGAATTGATTTCTAAGACAATTCAAACCTTTAATTTGTGAAGTATAATATTACACTGAAGGTGGTCCCAACCTTTAACTAAAGATATATAATATTGACTATGTCTCTCTTGCTTTCCAATATTACTAGTTCTTTCTCCAAAGGCATATGTTCCACATAATTCTATTTACATTTTATTTAATATCTTAATATTATAATGGTTTAATGTGTAAATGCTAATAGATGACTAATACCCAAAAAAACAAACTAGTTGACTTCAACTTATAATATATACTTTGAAATTTATTTGCACTGTGTTGTTATTAAAGTCATTTGACTTGATAATTTGTACTATCTTGGTGTTGAAATCAATGTACCTGATCAATTTCCTTGGTATCATATCTTCAATTAATGCACTAAATCATTTTTCACCATACTATCACTAAAATCAATGCACCATAGTGTTTTGTGTTATAGCATTGTTAAAATCAATACAACTACTTGATTATTCTAAATAATTTTTAATTGTATCATCATTCAAATCAATGCATTGTATTGTTTTTCATGATGTCATTATTGAAATCAATGCAACTTATTGCTCTCTAGATCATTTTTCATTGTCATTGAAATAAATGCACCCTATTCGTTTGTGTTATATCATCCTTGAAATCAAATCAACTACCTAATGCATGATAGTTTTATCAGTTATGAAATCATTACACTTCCATTATTGCTCTAAATCATTTTTTATTATATCACCATTAAAATCAATATACCGTATTGTTTTGTGTTATATCATTGTTAATATTTACATTCTTCCTTCCTTTCCATGGTTGGAACATATCATTAGTATAAACTCCACCTCCTAAATTCAAATTTCTTTCCTTTTGATAAACTATTAAAATATAAGTATATATCTTAGGAGGTATTTCATCCTCTTCGTATTGAACTAATATCTCAATAATATCTTTATTTCCAATATGATTTTTGCTATTTTAATTTTGAAACTATTTGAAAACTGATGACATGACAACGACAGTGTCGTGATGAAAAAGGATGAGATGATCTAGTTTAGAAAATATGCTTTTAAATGAATGAAAAACAATAATTTGTGAAAATGAAGAATGATAATAATTTTAGATGAATGAAGTGACGTTGAAAAACATGAATCATTTTGTCATACTAGACTTATTAAAAAGTGTTATTATATTTTCATATGCTACATAATGAAAATACAATAGCTCGTGCTAACTCTGAAGCCCCCCAAAAATCAAAATCTAATAAAATTGAATTTTAGAAACTAAAAAATTTTGGAGGCTAATGTGTGTACAAGACTTTCTTGCCATAACCTTTTGCTGGATTACTAAGAGGGGGGCCGAATCAATAATAGAGAAATTTAATCATTTTTAACCATATAATTCAAGTGTTATATCAATGTAGCATTATCATCCAATAACTGCAGCGTAAATAAGCAATGAAAAAATGAACAATCATACACATACACAGTACACTAGTGTTTTACGTGAAAACTCAAAGTGGGAGAAAACCACAAAATGCTTTTTCTTATATGTCTTGAAGAATTACATTCATTGGAAGCACCAACTTCCTTTGTTTTCCAGCTGCAATTGGAAGGAGCCTCCAACCCCCTAGTTTCTCAGGCTACAACCTGAGGGAAGCTCCAACTCCTCAATTCTCTAGCTACAACCAGAAACAGGCTAAAACCCCTTATGTTCTCTAGCTACAACCGGAAGGTGGCTACAACCACCTATCCTTACCGCGTCCAACCTCTCTGACGTATAAGTAGAATTATGGAACCACTGTCACACTATCACTGTGAGATATACTGATGTAAACCTGTACCAATCAACCTATAATAAACTTCTACCATAAAAAAGTGCATCAACCATGCACCAACCTGTACCTCAACCTGTAATCAACCTGTACCATAAAAAATTGCATCAACCATGTACCAACCTGTACAAAACATGTACCATAAACAAGTGCATCAACCATGCACCAAACCTGTACAAATAATTTGTCACAACAACATGTCCAAACAACCTATCACAACAACCTATCTCATCAATAGTATCAACCAAATCATATCTACTGATCTAGGTGGATACCGATGGCCACCCACCTTTTTCAACTGGCTCAAAACAACTTTCTCGCAATTTTGATAATTTACTATTTTTAGCAGTTTTCCGAGTCCTAAACTTCCGGAGCCATTTTGAGGCCCTAAATGACATTTTTTGGGGTATGTTGCAGTGCCAGATTTCACAAAAGAGACATATGTGTCAGATTTCACTATGGTATGAAAGAGACCAAGCAGTGCCAGATTTCACAAATATCTTCCATACCTTACGCACCAAGATGGGTATCAAAGATTCGGAGAGACATCTAGTGCTCAAGTATCGTAGTGATTTGCATAGATACATCCAAACCGAAATGAAATTTCTGGGCATCTCATCCTTAGGTGTGGCCTACCGATATGTCGTCAAAATCGAGCAAAAGCTCAAACAAAAGATGCGACAATTTGGGCCAGGGAACCCCTCACAACAAAATCTAGGAAAGGGTGGCCCCAACCCATAGAACAAAGATGGACAGTATCAAGACAATCAGTCCAAGCCGCAAGCAAAGAAGGATACTAGAAAGACAAAGAAAGATACCGAGAAGTGGTGCGACTTCCATAAGAGCCCTTGGCATAACACTATTGACTGCTGCTCAAAGCAGACATTGGTGGCCGAAGTGAAAGCCTCTGAATCAGATGCGGGTTCTAACTCTGAGTCAGAACCAGAAAAGGGAAGACGGATCATTGACGCAAAACCCAATGCCACCGTTGCTATGACCAAGCTCCAACATGGTGAACCAGACAAGCCAAAAGAAGGAGAGCACCTCTTCCATTCACAGATGTGGGTAAGAGGCACCCCGCTGCACTTCATCGTTGATAGTGGTAGCCATAAGAACCTCATCTCAACAAAGGTCGTCAAGCGGCTGGCCCTGCCAACAACGTTGCACCCACAACCCTACACCATTGGATGGCTCCGCCAAGGAAGCAATCTCCGCATCCGCCAATAGTGTCAACTATCGTATGACATCAAGCCCTTCAAAGATGAGGTATTGTGTGATGTTGCTTCTCTCGAAGTTTGTGATGTTCTTTTGGACCAACCTTATTTATGGAAATGTCATGATGTATATGAGTCTAGGCCTCGTAGTGTTATTATTACTTTGAATAGGAAATTGTATAGGATACCCGAGGTTGTCCCACCTAGTGCTATTTCCTTGATCTCTGCTAAGCAATGCAGGAAGGTCATCTCTCAGACAGGGAAGTTTGTCGTCTTCGTGATTCGCTCTCAAAATCAAAGAAAAATCACAGCCACATCCAGTGTCTCTGTGACCGACCTCTCCACACAGCAGAAGCAAGTAGATAAGGTTGTGGAAGAATACTTGGATATCTTCTCCTCACCTACCGAGGTACCTATACACTGCCAGGTCAAGCACTCCATCGATCTGACCCCCAGCGCACCGCTGTCCAGTGGGCTAGTCTATCACCGCTCTCTGTTAGAGAATGAGGAGATCAAGCGACAGATCCAAGAATTTCTCCACAAGGGGCACATTCGTCCCAGCTCATCACCTTGCGGGAGCCCAATCATGTTGGTACAGAAGAAATATGGAACTTGGCGACTTTGCATTGATTATCGGGATCTGAATAAAATCACAGTCAGAAACCAGTACCTGATTCCCCGAATCGACGACCTCCTTGATAAACTCATGTGGGCCAAATACTTCAGTAAGGTTGATCTGAAGTCTGGCTACCACCAGGTCCCAATAGAATAGACTAATGTATGGAAGACCGCCTTCAAGTCAAAGGAAGGCCATTTTGAATGGTTGGCCATGCCCTTTGGTCTAACAAATTCTCCAACCACTTTCATGAGGATGATGGACGATATCCTGCGACCATTAACCAATAC